>LBNU01018319.1:257691-308006 GCA_014162995.1 Artemisia annua | reverse complement strand
ACTCTTTCAATAAAGCCCGTCTTGACCCCTACCAGAAATTACCCACTTTGACCCATTACCCAACACGCCCATTTTGCCACCTCTTCTAGCTAGCTTCTGTCCCGAGTCAAGGAAAGCAACAAGGTCGGTCCATACACCAAGGTTCCTCAGCTAGAAATTAAGATGGAAAAAGACTTATGGGTGTTCCTTTAACAACGGTGGGAACATAGTTAGGACCAACTCCATAGTCGTCCAAAAGTGGTGCAAGACTTGAGAGTCCAAAATCAGCAACTTTGGCAGTGAGTTTGGAGTCGATGGGAATGTTGCTTGTTTTGATATCATAGTGGAATATAGGTGGGTTGGCTTCAGTGTGAAGATACAAAATGTCTTTGGCTGAATCCAATGCTACAAGTAACCTCATTCGGGAGCTGAAGGACTTGAACTGATTTAACTAAATATGATTTCATATGGTTTTGGAATCTAATTTTGGATTACATATTATATGCAATTAAAGGAAGATAAGCTAAGGGGAAGACCGGGTTAAGAACATTTATATGAGCAATTTCACATCTTAATCGAGTCTGATTGAAGGCTGTGGCAAGCACAGGAGATAATCAATGAGCTTCTCAAACAGCACTATGTTACTTATAGATTACTGTCTTCACTCTTTACTAGTTACAGCATTTGACTTGTTGACAACTTTATTTTCTAGTTATCGTACTACTTTGAGTTGTTTGCTCGCATTAAAATTAAAAGCACAAACACTTGTATAAACATATGGATCATTTTCTGTACTTTGACTTTCAAAAGTCAAATGGTCTTCTTTTACTTCAGTTTTGATAATGATTTTCTCAGGAATTTTACACCGATCTGTCTACCCCTTATGCCTGCTTCAATGTTTGAATAAATCAACAAAATAATAAAAATTCTTGGGAATTACTGGCAAATCTTTAGCCTGAAAAGTAGTCTATTGACCTTAAAAAGTCAAATGTTTACCAATAAACTTACTCTGAACCTCTTCACTATAAATTTATTTTGTTGCACACTTTTCTTATCCATGTCCAAATTATTATTCTTTTATTTACACGATGAGTCCAAAGATTATAATAAAAGACAGCAACTACGAGAGCTAGCTATGCTACATTCAAATTCAGAGAAGAGTCCTGACCCAAGTGGTGGTGTCTCATCATTTAACACAAGTGGCATAAAAAAGAAAAACACAAGTGGAATAGAATGATAAGACTGGATGGAATATAAAATGTAGAGTAAGTAATGATTCATTTTTCTTGTTTTTGGGTGATGCATTTGTGACATATGATACATTAAATTTGTTCATGTGATATTGTTGTACATTGTTCATCAGTTGATCCATTTTGGCCTACATATCTATAAATTTAATTGAATATATATTAACAAATTTTGCAATTCGGGTTTTCCTAAACCATACCGAATTCAAAATCAGGTCCTAGGTTCTGTTTGGTTCACTTTGAATTCAATTTGGTTTTGCCTTTAAAACTCTCAAACCGAAGAACCTGAACCAAATAACCCGAGAAACTCAAAACCCGAACCAACGAGCACACTTACTGGTCCATACCCAATTTCTGTCTCAGAAGGGCCACAACTCAAAGGATAGCACAAAGATTCACACTGTATGCAGTTTATGGTAACTCGCTTACTCAAGTTGGTGGTCAGATATTAACATTTAAGAAAATAGCTTCAAGAAACAAAAGTATCAGTCTGTTCTACGAGTCAAAGGATAGTGCTTCAGTGGTCAGATACCCAAGTTGGTAGTCAGATACTCAAGTTGGTGGTCATATACCGAAGCACAAAACAGGGCTCATAATCTTGCAAAAAAGTAAAATACTTTTGAAAACAGCAATTGTGTCATGTATTTGACGGTCGTCTAGTATCCAATGTTTTTCTCAGGTTTTCAGCCTACTATGGAAGCTATTGAACTCTGTGGCATTCGTTCCAGTCATATGCTAATTTACAAGCCTGCCATTAATGATCAAGGTTTTGTTGGTTGTGGAAGTACCGGGTCATATGCACATTTACATATTGGTAGTTTACTACGAAAATGAGATGCTGGGGAGACTTGTGCTGCTCATACCAAGCACCGTCGCCTGGTTTGTTCATGACAACTTCATGTGCACTTTGGAAACTGGCAACTATAGCTACTTAGGTCCATGTAAACCAATTTACGAGGTAGATTACGGTCTATACCCAATTAATGTCTCAAAGGGCCTCAATTAAAACGATAGCACAAAAAGTCAGTGAATCAGTCGATTGTACGAGTCAAAGGATAGTGTTTCAGATACCCAAGTTGGTGATCAGATACTCAAGTTGGTGGCAGATACCCAAGAACAAAAATGGGTTCATGTCTTGCAAAAAAGTAAAATACTATGGATGCTATTAAACTCTGTGGCATTCGTTACTTTCGGATGTTGATTTACAAGCCTACCGTTAATGATAAAGGCTTTGTTGGGTTGTGGAAGTACCGGGTCATATGCACACTGACATATCGGTAGTTTACTATGAAAATGAAATGCTGGGGAGACTAGTGCTGCTCATACCAAGCACCGTCTCCTGGTGTGTTCATGTGCACTCTGGAAAGTGGCAACTATGGCTACTTAAGTCCATGTAAACCAATTTACTAGGTAGATTACGGTTTGGACTTCCGTGAACTTAACTCAAAAACATCGACTTGACATAGGATGCAACTTTTACTTTGAAAAATATGTAATCTAAACAATCTTAGGGTCGCTGCTGTTAGGATAAACCCCATAACCCAGTGACATTTTCATATAGACAAAGTATAACAGCAGGCACAACAAAAAACTGATTCTAAAAGTGAAAGGTTTCAAACAACAGCAATATCCATTCCAGAATCACAGAAATTATATGAGAATCAAATGTTGGATCAAACTTGTGTTGAAGGAATATTCAAAATAGTTGTAGTTCAGTTACAATCAAATATTCTTTCCAAGAGACTTGAGCATACAACGAGTAGGTTGAGATGAATCAAAGATACTATCACTACTTTGTGTTGTTACCTACTGGTTAAAAGTCTAATGCAGGTGCAGTAAGAGCTTGATTGCATTGTTGGTCGAGGCTCTGTTTCTACTATCTGTTAAGTTATTTTACACTTTGGATGGTATAATTGGGACTTGGGAGATTGTGTATTTTTGTCTGGAAACATGGTAGACTTTCCGGTTTCATATATTGCAACTTTTCACCCTTAACAATAAATCTTCTATAGAAAAACTCATGAGTTTTTCCAAACATCCCTAACCACTACTAATGCCTTTACTCCTCTAATCCTGAGTTAAAGTATCCTGTTCACACATAAACATTTACACGTTCAAATGTTGCACATTCAGTGACTGATAAACTCCTGTTTGTATTTACAGATTATTCAAAATAGATCCCAAGCAAAACGAGAGGAGAATGTAACAAAGCAAACGACGCTAAAAAGATTTCAACATGTAATGAACATCTAAAAGGCTTGTTCATCATTAATTACACAAGCAATAAGACATCTATAAAGGACATTCCCAGCTCTCAATAATCATTAAAGACAAGGAGCAGAAGTAACACTATCTATGGAATAATAGAAATCACATTAAACTTGATTATACCGATTTCACTAACCTTGGTACAAATCAAATATTTCTAGCAAATAGTGCAGCTACAATCGAATGAAATTAGATAACAGCATTAAATTAATAAAAAAACTAAATTAGATGAAAGTGATTTTTCCACACCTTAGCTACAAAATAGGCCCCTTCCGTACTTAGGTAACTTGTATTTTGTAAATCCACACCTTGAAATTTGACCTTCATCATTTTGATCAACTATTGTCAGGATAAATATGTAAATCCGAGTGATCAAGCAAAAGTAGCGATTCCTTGTAACAGCCCATGAAGAATGAGCCATTTTCTCCAGAAATCCCAAGATTCTTGATTTGTTGTGAGCACGGGTCATAAACATAAAGTGTGGCAAACCCTCCATCCGCCTTTCCAATTTCAAATATAGGTTCACCATTCTTCGTAAACCCAAGTATTTTACCCACTGGTAAGCCAATTGTGAATAGCTTTCTAAAAGACGAATCATGCTCCATCACCCATACACCACAACGTATTCCTCCATACACAACAAGTGAATCCCTTAGCTTAGAAACGGACACAGATCCATTTAGCTCATTTGTTAAGCTATCTGGTAGGTCTACCACTTTGAACTCCTTGGTAATCAAATCAAATGACACAAGTATATATTTTGCGTTAGCAGAAGTTGTATCACTAGCACCCCAATAAATAAACCCATCTATAGCAACATGAGCAAAATAATTAAGACTAACTGATTCAGGAAGCAAATTAGCACTTGGAATCACATTCCAAACCCCCGAACTCAGCGTAAAAACTTCAACATCCCAAGGCATGCCAATTCTATGTTTTATTTTCACAAGGGTAGGATCTTTAGTGACAGGACAAACCCCAAAACCGTAAATAGTCGGGTTAAAAAGCCGAGGGGCAGCAATACCAAATGATTTTCCAATTGACGGGTTCCAAATAACAAACAACAGTTTTTTATAACCTATATGGAAACCATACAAACACAGTAATCCGTGACACGTAACAACAACGTTATAAATAAAATATTGTTTAAGCAAAGGAGACATAACAACAGATGGAGCAAACTCTTGTTGTTGTTGAACCTTAAAACTTTCATTCTTATCATCATCTTCTACTAAAGGAATAAACATGTCCTTAGAACCCATTGATAAACTTAGAATATGACTATGTGGCTGCGTATGGCGGGCGCCGTAACCTTTGATAAAGTCAGAACTGTCGATAAAAGACTTCCATGGTTTAGAAACTGACCTGAATTGAATCAATGACTTGACACTAGAAACCCTTTTGATGATCTCCCTTTGGACATCGAAAGGAATGTTGTCTGACATTTCTTCTAGGGTTTATGAGAAAGATGAGCTACAGTACTAATAGGATTTTGCTTGGACTGTTTGGGCTATTTGAGAAATATATTGGTCCAGCTAGAAAGCCTGTATTCATATTTTCTTTGTTCTAAACCTCTATTGATATGTATTTTGACTGTACTAGCAGGGTATTCGCGCGTTGTGACGGCGGGTACCTTGTAAATAAAATTTTATGTGAGGAATGTATCTGATTATATGTTCTTCGTGACGAATGATGATAATATTATACAGTTAAGAGGTATTCACCTATTATTTTTTACGATGATACATATATCAAGGAGCATTTAATGGAATAAATATGAGAAAGGTTGCATATACAACCAATGTTTTGATGCCGGTTCATCCGGGAAACAATTGATCCAGAACTGGCTGAACCCGAAAACACCACAAAAAGCCACCAAAAATCGAGAATGTACGGTCCAGTTTAAAAACCATGTATACAAGATAAAAGAAAAGTTATATTAATTGTATGAAGTTTTTTATGTTTGATTAGCTTGTACAATTAGGTATATTAACATTTACCTTTTAGATAGGGGTTTTTTTAAACAATAAATGGGGTTGAAAAGTCAAATAGTTGAATATTTATTGCATTAGATAGTTGTATTAATAGCTTAGCTAATTATATTTGCTTAATTCTATTTTAGGAAGTTTTAAAATTTATTAGGAGAGAAGGTGCTAAATGCTTTATAAGTAGTAAGATAGAGATAATTTGAAGGGGAAAAAGACGAGGATAATTTAGTCATTTTACTTTGGTCAAGGACTGAATTTGCAAACTGTTAGTTCTCCACATAGACGATCTCTGCACTTTCAATAGGACATGCAATTTGGCCAAACCACACGAATGATTTTTGCAATTTACTCTACTATATATAAGGAGAAAACATTTTTTTCTTAAAAACTTTTAAAATGAGAAATGTCTATTCGTTAATCTAGCATTTTACTTTCGAAATGGACCTGAATCGAATCAATGACTTGACATCAGAAACTCTTTTGATGATTACCCTTTGGATGTCGAAAGGAATGTTATCTGACATTTTTTAATTTTTTTCTAGGGTTTATGTGACTGTTTGAGATGAGCTACAATAATAATAGGACCGGGATATTTGGGGTGTTACTTCTACTTGAACTGTTTGGGCTATTTGAGAAATATGGTCTAGCTATATTCATATCATACAATTTAGTGGGGGGTTTTGGAATGTGATTTCGTGTACAAAGCTTGATTTATATGTATACTAGTTTAAGACCCGTGTAATACATGGGTTGTTTAAAAGTTTGAAAATTAAACTTGCTTGTAATAAAATTCATCAAGTTATTTAGTTTTGTCAATAGTTGGAGCTTTGTTTGAGCTTTGAGGTTATCAAAGACATATAAGTTTGTTTAAAATTATTAAAACCTATAGTATTCATGAAGATGCAAACTTAGATAGTGAACTTTGAATTGACCATATATTAAAAAAAAAAATCGATTTGTTGAAGAAAGATTATTATGTAGTTCACAACGCAAAAGTACTCTATGGTCGTAAAGAGCCACGTAGATGTAAACAATATTAGTACTCAATGAGGCCTACAACTGTAAGCACGAGTGTACCTCTTTATATGCGCAGACTCACTGTTAACTACGTGTAAAACAACTACTCAAAGTGTCAAGTCTCTACATTTTATATAGTTTAGCTATCTTATCCATCAACTTTGGGAAAATTACACAGATAGGTAATGAACTTTGAAAAATTTCTAATATTAAGTAATGAACTCTCAAAAATAATAATATAACCAACAAAACTTGTTGTAACCTTTAATGTTATGCAATATGTGCCACTTTTGCAACTGGTCACCGGCTAAACTGGTCACCATTGTACTAGCTGAGCTTTTTTATTTTTTTTGAACAGCTGAGCTTTCTTCTTTTTAACAATTTTTTGTTTTGGCTTTCAATAAAAGAAAAAAAAATCAACCCCGCCATTAGAGGTCATCACCAAACTTGTTGATTTCGATTGTCACCACTACCGTTCTATCAACTTCACACTCACCGATCCGTCACCTGTCATATATCCGGCCACCACCATCTGTCCAGGTGGTTATGTATGATGGTTGTTGTGGAGTCGGGGGTGGCTGTGGTTCGCCGGATTTGATGGATTTTTAATATTAAACATTGGAACCATTTAACCACCATGGCCGTCATCATCAACAACAACACATGCCACCACCACCTATCCCCGCCACCACCAACAACCCACGCTACTACCCATGTTGCTCCACTCACTACACCTGCCACCACGCATTGCTGCTCCACGATCATCACCCATTGTTGTTGCACCTACACCTGTCGTTGTCCACCACTGCTCCATAGATTTTTATGTGAATAGATCTAAGTTTTTGTAGATATTGATTTATGTTTCTTATTAAAACTTGATAGAAAGAAAGGGTTTTATTTTAGGGGTTTTTAATTTGGGTTTTATAGTAAGAAAAATGGAGTTGTTATATGTTTTGATTCAATAATATGTAGATGGGTGGATTAACTGGAGTGAAAATTCTGAAGATGTTAAAGAAGAAGCAGATAAAGAATTTGGATTTCATCTTGTATTGGGGAAATAGATACTCGTAGTTTATATGGGTTTTTAATATTAAACAATTGAAAAGACAATTATGCCCTTACTTTAACAGTCAAACAAATGGAAAAATTGGTCAAGGGATGAGTATTAGTTGGTTTGTGTGGGTCCAACAAGCTGACGTGACACTCTTGTGGGGCCCATAAGCTTAGACGGTCATATTGCATAACATTAAAGGTTACAACAAGTTTTGTTGGTTATATTATTACTTTTGAGAGTTCATTACCTAACATTAAAATTTTTTCAAAGTTCGTTACCTATCTGTGTAATTCTCCCATCAACTTTCAACATTCTTACTACATACAAATTACATAGAATTTCATGAAGAATGTGATTGTAAAAGCGTAGGAAATATGTTAATAAATTCTAATAGTTCTCAAGTTAAAGCCCTGCTATTTCCAAGTGAGTATATAAATGCAAAACTATATAGACACAATTGTTCATAAACATTTAAACAAACACATGGCAAAAATAACCCATATAAGCATAACATTACCTTCATCTAAACCTAAGATCATAACGGATACAAAAAGTTTTAAAGCATAAAGCTAAACAAAGCTTATAATATACGCAAGTAAAGAGCGGCAACAGTAAAGTGATGGTTTATAAAAGTTATCAATTTCAAGAATGACAACTTCAACTTCTATATCCGCTCGTGTCTCTCTCATACCAGCTTCCTAAGTTACAGCTTTCATTCATTTAGAAATGTTAAACATCTACAACTATCTAATTATAGCTTTTATCCATTACTAAAGTGCCATGTACTCCATTTTATGAAAAGTTTCATTGCAATTTTGCTTATGTAATCACACATAGAGCCTGTTTTTTTTTCCTTTCCATAAGAAATTGGGTCCAATATCATATTTAATATTGTTTCTTTATTGTGTGGGGACCATTTATTTCTTTTATTCCGTATCAATGAAGGATGCAAAGTGATAACCTCCCCATCCAGAGGCTAAATCAGACATGGACCCACATGGTCCTACTTGTAGTTATAAACCCCTTAATTTGGAGAAAAAAAGAAACAAGGCCTAGTTACTGCATATGCACCTTCATAAAAAGTATAGTTGAATATAATCATTGTATGGCTCGAAGACTATAACTATTTATGCACCTTTTGCTTGATTGAAGCATGGATAATCAATTAAGGTTCAATTCAAGCATGTCTCTAATATCATTTGTAGCTCTAATTTTGTTGACTGTTCAAGAGTTCAAATTGTAGGCAATTGGATGTCATTTTTTTATGATAAAGATGAAACATTGCTAATATCTCCATTACATAAAAGACAAAATATCTTGATTATTGTGGTCTTGGATTGTATCAACAGCAATATATAAGTTATCACAAGGATTCTATTGACTAAATGTAACACCCCCAAAAATGGATTAGTAGCGGAAGACAATGTCACTGGGGTGCTACTCAATTGGTACTACAACATAAAGTAAAGAGAGCGGATTTACCTTATCCGTTTAGAAGAAATTTTATATTTAAAAGTATAAGTTTACAGCATTCCAAAAATTTGTACAGAAATACAGGCACATAAAAGAATTTAAGCGGTCCAGATACATCAGAGTAATCTATGGCTATGTCATGCCATGCCATGCCAAAAGCCTTCAACAGCTAGCTATCGCCTTAAACCTAAAAATACATGCTAAAAAGTGTCAACACGAGGTTGGTGAGTTCATAGGTTTGTATAAATAACAATGTAGAGTAAAAGTAATGTGAGTTCAATATTAGGTTCTGTAACCATTGTGTCACGCACGTTGTCATGAAAATAAAGTTTACCTTAAAGTAAAATTTGAAGTGTGGACCATGAGCAGAGTATGTAATCATTACAAGGAATATAATGTAACATAGAAAAACAGTCTATTACACACTAAGTTTGTGCAACCGAAGCTACGACAGTGTGCATGCTCTAGAAGCATGTTAAATATACAGGCCCGGCAAGTGTTTATCTTGATACACTTGTAATTCGACTTGTTATACGTTCGCGTTTGCCTATCCGGTCAAACCAAACAGGGGAGTCATCTCCAATAAATCTATTTATAACATTCGCGCTTCTCAGCAGGAATTGACGGTTCATGGGTTTGGGCATAGTGGGATTCAAGGGTTTAGGCTAATCCGCGTAATAGTTTAAATAAAACATAAGTTTCAGTGTGGTCCGTAAAAGTATTTTGCATGTTTCTCACCCCAAGTTTTGCAAAGCAAAGTGAAGTAAAAGAGTCGGGCTATAAGCTCACATATATGATTTAAACACTTGTGTCCATAATAAGGGAATCCAGTATGCAATAAGTAATAAGTAATGTTTCAAGTAAGAGCAAGTAAAGAGTTTAAGTATAACCAAGCATTGAGTTTAGTTACAAAGAGCATGTATTCTCCCCCAAAACATTTATAAAGCAAGTAAAAGTATGGGCCATGAACTCACCTCAGCAAAAGCAGTCTGAATAGAGAAAAGTCAAATAGTACAAGTGTGCGGCACCGACACGCGACCTAGATTAGTATGGCAAGTGTAGTTTACGATTTCAAGTTTGAGATTCGATGAAGTTTTAAACAAGTTTAAAAATTTGAGAAGGTTTGTGTTATTGTTGTTTGTGTGGAAGCATTTAAGTTGAAATAGTTCTGTAAATATTGGCTAGCATTGGCTTTTGGAAGTGCTTAAGTATGCATGTACAAATAATAAAAAGTATCAAAAATAAATAAGTCTTTGGTTCATCTAACTGAAAGATGATGTAAGGAAAGTATCTCACATAAATAGTAGGCGAGTGTGGATCATAAGAATGTTTTTCAAAAGTATATATGTTTATATATTATCATACATTGGTTAATAATAAAAGTGTATAAATGTTTATTTGCTAAATAGTTTTAATGTTTTATTAAAAGAGTTTATATTAAAAATGACACTTATAAATCTTTTATATAATAAAAGAATTACATCATTTCGGAGTGTTTTTGCAAAGCCTTTCTTATTGAAAAAAAAATTAGACCAATAGGAGAGCTCGATTTTGTCACGTAGGCGAAATCAAACAATATCATTGGTCGATAGAAAGTCAAAATTAAATTGATTTTAGTCAAACTTAATAAATTTGGTGAAAAAATTTGGTTAAGAAAAAAAATGCATAAAAATATACGTGTCAAATTTATAAAAACAAAAACTTAAAAAAAAGGGAAGTAATTAATAAAACTTTAGTGGTTCAATTTTAAATAAATTATGTAGAGTTAAGTGTAAAATTACAATTTTCCATTTTTTTAATAAATTTAGAAAAAACACAAATAACCCTTCCACTTTATACCTCTTATAATTTATAATATTAACTTTGTTTAAAATATGAGTATTAATATTAGTTTTTAAACATTCATCCATTAGAATTACAAAATTTGGTAAATATATTAGTTTAAATATTGTTACTTTTAGACTTCCATCCATTAGAATATTTTTTTAAATAAAGACTCATGTCATTCTATTTAAAAGTTTAATTTATGCATACACGGGTTTGAATATTAAATACGGCTAAATTATTAGTAACGGGAATATAAATATCAAATGGTAAGCACGAGTTATTGTGATATGAAAATAAATATACGCGATTCTATTTATAACAACGACTCATGAAATTGTTATTTAAAATTTATATTTGAATATCCAAAAAAATATTTTAAAAACTTTACTGAGCATATTTTAACTTCATTAACGCTCATTATATACTATTAAACTCGCACATTTTGCAAAACATGATATTAATAGTTAAAGTTAAACAATAACATCAACATCAACCTCAGCATGTCTATCAGTTAAAAACGTTATACAAAGAAGGTGTTTTTCTTAAATATATAAAATAATAAAAAAAAAAATTAAAAAATACACGCATCACAATCCTTATTCACCTCTTAAATCAAAAAAAGAAAAACTACGTATCACCTAACTTTATTCATTGACGTGATGTCTCATCAAAAAAAATGTTGTTGTTAAGGAATTAAAGTATGTACATGAGAATTATTAAGCAAGAATATAGAGTTTTTAATCAGGTTATTACGTTACTATACTGCGATAATGTTATTGAGTTGGTAATCACGGATGTGAGATACAACCATTCTTCTATACTTATGATTTATGTGTTAACCACTTTTTGCTTCTGGATAGAATCCGAAAGAGACCTAAACAGAACTTTGGCTTATGCCTTATCTAGCTGATAGTTTTTAGTAACCTTTTTTATGGTTTAACTTCTTTGTCATACACACCAAATTTTAGTAACTTTTTTTTTATGTTTTATTGAAAAATTCTACACTTAATATTCGTGTTTTTACTATAAACACACTAAGCTAAGATAAAATTAGTTGTGAGTTCAGGGGTTTTTTACTAAGCTTCTCAAAAAAACTTATAGCTTTATCATAAACTTATTGTGCTATGATAATTGAATAAGCCAATAAGCACCTTTAATAAGCATAACGAAACACCCTTTTAGTTCTAATCTGAAGTGTTCTTATTTGATGTTATAACTAACTTTGTTGTTATCATCACTATAATGCAACATGAAAGTGGTTTTTTAAGTTTTATAATCTTATCACACATACTAAAGTGTAATGTAATTTGTTGTATGAGTTTTTAAGAGGAGGATTAAGTATCAACACATGATTGTCATGGAAGGATTTTCTACGACTGCTCAAGGTATGAATGTACAATTAAGTTGAGTTGCTGATTTATATAATACATGAATGTATTTTAATGTACCAAAGATGTATTTTAGTGCCTATATGGGGAACTTTATGGTAGGCATTCTTAGCAGATGTCTGTGAATGAGTTAATGAAACTTAGTGGGTGTTTGATGTCATTGATAACACTATGGGTATCAACCAACGGTCTAAAATATGAGTGTCTTTTACCTTGATGAATTGTAAAAAAGTTGCACTAAAGTGAAAGGTCAGTAAGGATTCGAACAATCCTAAAAGACTTGCAAATGTACTATTTGTCATTTTTTTCATGCATTTATAATTTACTTATACAAGTAATTATAATTTCCTTATATAGTTCGGTCTTAGAGAAAAATTAATTTTATACATTATACATAAACGTAAGATTAAATTTGAGTTCTACCCATTACATCTTTTTTTTGTTTCTCTTTATGTAATAAAGAATCTATAGTGTAAGCATTTAAGCTAATTGATAATTTTATGATCAAACATGAGAAGTAAATAGCATAAACTTATGAAAATACAATTTTCAAAACAAAAAGATACATTAGTAAATATGGTATGATAATTATTCATAATCAAGGAAATGAATCAATCTTCAAAGCTATCTAAATATGCTACATATTTTAACGAAAATATAAGTAAAAGAAATACCACAATTATAAAACACATTGTAAATTGATCGCATGGGTTTGCAAAACTAAAAGCATATATCACTAACATCTCATGCAAGTCAAGTATCATCTTGTGATTTTGCTTGAATAAGAAAATATAAATTTTAATCTAAAAGCATTCTACTAAAATAATAGGTAGATTATAACGTATACACATATGATTTTTTATTTTTAGTCCACCAAGTAAAACCAATTGAAACATGTTAAGTGATTCATTTTTAATCGATAATAATACATAATCAAAATGAAATTTTAAAAACCCACGCACAGGTATTATAACTAGTTATAAATGTAGGAATTCTAGAAATTGGGCATGACCCGTGTATTTATACATGAACCGTATGCTATTCAGGAGTTGGGAGGTCAGATATTAACATTAAGGGCCCGTTTGGTGTGGGGTTTTTGGAATGAAGTAATGGGAGTGAAAGGGATACAAATTGTTTGGTAGATGGTGGAAAGCCATAGTACAACTATGACACCCTCAAAATTGATACCTACCACTAATGGGAGGTATGAAAATTCTACACATTTTTTCTTGTGGGTCACCCCACTCATGTGTCTATCTCTCTCTTCTTTTACATTAAATTCTTAATATAAAATCACTATTAAGTAAATAAAATACATTACTTTATATTAAATTATAATTTTCTTTTATATAATCATTTATTTTCTCTCTCTTCTTTTTCTTTCAATCTATACCAAATCCGATACCCATTGTCATTCCTATCAACAAACCAAACGGGCCCTAAGAAAATAAAATAGCTTCAAGAAACAAAAGTATCAGTCGGCGGTTCTAGGAGTCAAAGGATAGTGCTTCAGTGGTCAGATACCAAAGTTGGTAGTCAGATATACTCAAGTTGGTGGTCAAATACCGAAGCACAAAACAGGGTTCTTAGTCTTGCAAATAATTAAAATACTATTGAAAACAGCAATTGTGTCATGTATTTGACGGTCGTCTAGTATCCAATGTTTTTCTCTGGTTTTCAGCCTGCTATGGAAGCTATTGAACTCTGTGGCATTCGTTACTGTCATATGCTAATTTACAAGCCTGCCAACATTTTGTTGATTGTGGAAGTACTGGATCATATGCACATTTACATATCGGTAGTTTACTATGAAAATGAAATGCTGGGAAGACTATGTGCTGCTCATACCAAGCACCGTCTCCTGTTTTGCTCATGGCACTCTGGAAACTGGCAACTATAGCTACTTAAGTCCATGTAAAACAATTTGCGAGGTAGATTACGGTTTGGACTTCCATGAACTTAACTCAAAAACATTTACCTGACAAAGGATGCAACGGGATCGCTACTGTTAGGATAAACTCCATAACCCAAGAACATTTTCATATAGACCAGGTAACATCTGGCACAAAAAAAACTGATTCTGCAATTGAAAGGTTTCCAAAGAACATCTGAATTCGTTCCAGAATCAGAGAAATTACTATGGGAATCAAATGTTAGATAATAACCGCCGCAAAAACACAATAAGCCTTGAGAGTTACCAACAATTGTATATCATTAAGTAGTTCAATTGAGAATAGTAGGGGAAAACTTGTGTTGAGGGTATATCTAAAATAGTTTTACTTTAGTTTAAATCAAATATGTTCTCCAAAAGACTTGGGCATACAACGAGTAGGTTGAGATGAATCAAAGATACTATCCAATATGTTTTCCTTTAGTTACAATCAAATATGTTTTCCAAAAGACTTGGGCATACAACGAGTAGGTTGAGATGAATCAAACATACTATCACTACTTTGTGTTGTTACCTACTGGTAAGAAGTCTAATGCAGGTGCAGTAAGAGCTTGATTGCATTGCAGCCTCCCTAGTGGTATAGGTACTCAACTGATGCAAGCATTGTTTGTGCATTATGTTATATTATTTTACACTTTGGATGTTCTAACTGGGAGATTGTGTATTTTGTCTGGAAACATGCTAGACTTTCCGGTTTAATATATTGAAACATTTCACAGTTAACAATAAATCTTCTATAGAAAAACTCATGACTTTTTCCAAACATCGCATAACCACTACTAAATGCCTTTACTCCTCTAATCCTGAGTTAAAGTATCCTGTTCACACATAAGCATTTACACGTTCAAATGTTGCACATTCAATGACTGATAAACTCATGTTTGTATTTACAGATTATTCAAAATAGACCCCAAGCAAAACCAGAGGAGAATGTAACAAAGCAAAGGATGCTAACTAGATTTCAACATGTAATGAACATCTAATAGGCTTGTTCATCATTAATTACTCTCAATAAACCATGCAAAAGTGACACTATCCATGGAATAATAGAAATCACATTAAACTTGATAATTCCGATTACACTAACCTTGCTACAAAGCAAATATTAGCATATACTGCATCTACAATCGCATAAGATTTCATGACATTAAATTAGTGATAAAAAAACTAAAATAGATGAAAGTGATTTTTCCACACCTTAACTACAAAACAGGCCCCTCCGTCCTTAGGTAACTTGTACTTTATTAATCCGCGCCTTAAAATGTCGCCTTCATCATTTTGATCAACCATCATCAGAATAAATATGTAAATCTGAGTGATCAAGCAAAAGTAGCGATTCGTTGTTAGAGGCCATGAAGAATGAGCTCCCTAATCTAGAACTACCAAGATTCTTGATTTGTTGTGAGAGGGGGTCGTAAACATCAAGTGTTTTAAACATTTAGTCATTCTTTTGAGTTTGAAATATAGGTTCACCACTCTTCCTAAACCCGAGTATATAAGATACTGGTGCGCCAATTGTGAATAGCTTCCTAAAAGACGAATCATGCTCCATCACCCATACACTACAACATTGTGCTCCGTCGACATAAATAGATCCATACACAACAAGAGACTCCCTTAGCTTAGAAACGAACACAGTTGCTCCAATTAGCTCGTTGCTTAAGCTATCAGGAAGGTCTACCACTTTGAATTCCTTAGTAATCAGATCAAATGACACTATATATTTTGCAATAGAATACCTATCAAAAGCACCCCAATAAATAAACCTATCTATAGCAACCTGATCAGTTGCCGAGGTAAGTCTAATTGATTGATGAGGCAAATTACCAGTTGGAATCACATTCCAAACCCCCGAACTCAATGTAAAAACTTCAACATGCCAAGGCATGCCAATTCTACAATTTATTTTCACAAGAGCAGGATCTTTAGTGACGGGACAAACCCCGAAACCATAATGAATCCGACAATCAGGGACAACAATACCACATGATTTTCCAATTGACGGGTTCCAAATAACAAACATCAGTTTTTTATAACCTATATGCCAACCACACAAACAGAGTAATCCATGACACTCACTAACAACCATTGGAAAATAATTTTTAAGCAAAGGAGACGTAACAAATGGAGCAAGCTCCTCTTGTTGTAGTACCTTAAAAGCTTCATTCTTATCATCGTCTACCAAACAAACAAACCTGTCCACAGAACCCAATGAACTTCTTAGAATACAGCTATGCGGCTGCGTGTGGCGGGCGCCGTAACCTTTGATAAAGTCAGAGCTGTCAATGAAAGACTTCCATTGTTTCGAAACCGACCTAAATCGGATCAATGACCTCACATCATAAACCTTTTTGATGATTTCCAATTGGATATCAAATGGAATGTTATCTGACATTTTTTTTCCCTAGGTCGGTCCATACACCAAGGTTACTCAGCTAGAGAGTAAGATGGAAAACAACTTAAGGGTGTTCCTCTAACATCCGTGGATGCATAGTTAGGACCGACTTCATAGTCACTCAAAATTGGTGCAAACCTTAAAAGTTCAAAATCAGCAACAGTGGCAGTGAGTTTGGAATCAATGGGAATGTTGCTTTTTTTAATATCACGGTGGAATACAACTGGGGTGGCTTCGGTGTGAAGATTATTACTGCCTTTGGCTGAATCCAATGCTACATGTAAGCTCATTTGGAAGCTAAGAACTCTCATATTTGGCTGTAGATGCAACATAATCACTTTCAAAACGCAAAGCAACACACCTGTAGAATGCAAAGAATCAAGTCTCAAAAGTATCATACCTTTAGCCAATCACATAATGTTCCTCGATAAACTCATAAACTGACATCTACACAAGTCCAAAGAACACTTATATTATCCAGCCGAAAGACTACTTGTTCTTGTACCTCTATAATATAAATAAATCATAAGAGTAAAATAAATAGAAAACGTTGTTGATTTAAGGTTGAGGCAACTTCACTATTTATTAGTTGAGAAATGATAAAAATGCCTAGAAACATGTCTAATTATAAGCCTAAAACTGTGTGGCAACAGTTTATCGGTTGTAGCATCCGGACACACTATTTCACAAACCAATAAATTGTTGACACACACTATTAGGCATGTTTTTAGACGTCCTAATAATTTCTTTTATTAGTTGTATCAATTGACTTTTTGAAAAGTGAAACCTGTGACAAATTTCACAAGCTTCCTACATTTTTCTACATTGTTTATACCTGTAATTTCTATTTATCGTACTACTTTAGATGTTTCGTCGCTATAAAAATCAAAGCACGGACATTTCTGTACTTTGACTTTTGAAGTCATCGGACTTTTATAAATTCAAAAACTGATGACGATTTTCTCTAGAAATTTAACACCGATCCATATTTACCTTTTCAGTCTGCTTCAGTGTTTGACTAAATCAACCAAATATACCAGAACACTTAATAATTTCTGGAAAATGTGAAGTTTAAAAAGTAGTCACTTGACCTTAATAAGTCTAATGTTTACCAATAAAAGGGCCCGCTTGGTTCAAAGTGGGGAAAGGGAAAGGGAAAGGGTAAGGGAAAGGGAAAGGGAATGCAAAGGAATGAGTGAGTTGGGTAATCAATCTCTTACCCCCAATTTATTCTATAATGGTTGATTACCCACTACGGGGTAATCAATCCCTTTGCACTCCCCTACCAAGCACAAATAAATGAGTAAGGTGGGCCCTCTTGAATACCTTACCCATTCCCCACCCCCCTTAACCCCCACCAAGCACCCCCTGTGAGCCTCTTCACTATAAAGTTATTTTGTTTCACATTTTTCTTATCCATGTCCTGATTGTTATTTATTCATTTGCAGGATGAGTCGGAAGATTATATCAAAAGACAACAACTGCTAGAACAAGCCGTGCTGAACTCAAATTTCGGAGAAGAGAATCCCGGCCCAAGTGGTAGTGTGTCACCATTTAACACAAGTGGCATAAAAAAGAAAACCACTGATGGGACAAACATCTTCGTGTAACTATGCACCTACTCGCTATAAATACACACCCTCGTATATTTATGAAACATAATAGTAGAAATGTATAGGCTGACTTTTCTGACCAGCGAGCATCATATTCGATTTTTTATTTTTTTTATTTTTTTATTTTTTATTTTTTTTAATGAAAAAAATGTAAATGGTAGATTGGATGCAATATAAAATGTGGGTATGGAACAATTCATTTTTCGTGTTTCTGGGTGATGCATTTGTAACATAAGATTCATTAAATTTATTTATGTGATAATCTGTTGTACATTGTGCAAACTTCATTAGTTGAAGCATTTGGGGCTAAATATCTGTAAATTTAACTGAAAAAGAAAAACAACAAATTGTGCAATATGGGTCTTCTGGTTCAAAATGTAAGCCGTATTCGATTTTGTATTCAGTTCGGTTTTGCCTTAAAAAAATTCTCAACCCGAGAAACCTGAGCCTACGAACTCCCTTACGGGTCCATAACCGACTGATGTCTCGAAAGGGCCACAATTAAAGGATAGCATAAACAGTCACATTGTACATTCTTTATAGTAACTCAAGTACTCGATGTGGTGGCAAGATATTACAGCTCCAACATTTAAGAGCATAACTAGAAGAAACAAAAGTATATGAGTCAAAGGATCGTGTTTCCTTTGCCCAAGCACAAACAGGGTTTAAGTCATGCAAAAATCAAATCTTTTAATATCCAATCTTTTGCACTGCTTTTCAGCCCGCTATGGATGCTATTAAACTCTTTGGCGTTCGTTACTGTTGGATGTTAACTTACAAGCCTGCCATTAATGATGAAAGTTTTGTTAGGTTGTGGAAGTACCGGCCATTTGCACATCGACATATAGTTTACTATGAAAAGTGAAATGCTGGAAGAGTTGTGCTGCTCATACCAAGCACGATCCCCTGGTTTGTTCATGTGCACCATGGAAACTCACAACTATAGCTACATGTGTCCAATTTACAAGGTAGCTCACGGTTTGGGCTTTGGAGTTCATTAAAGTCCAAACCCATGAACTTAAAAACATCGACTTGACATAGGAATGATAGGATGCAAATTAACTTATACTTTGAAAGTATGTAATCTAAACAATCTTGGGGTTGCTACTGTTAGGATAAACCCCATAACCCAATGAAATTTCCATATAGACCAGGTAAAACATCTGGCACCATAAAAAACTTATTCTGTAATTGAAAGGTTTCCAAACACAGAAATTTCTATGAGAATCAAATGTTAGATAATAACCAAAATAAGCCTTGAAAGTTACCAACTATTGTCGGATCGTTAAGGGAAAAGTGGGGGGAAACTTATGCTGAACCAAAATTGTTAAGCTTCAATTACCGTCATTTATGTTTCCCAAGAGACTTGAGCATACAACGAATAGGTTGAGATGAATCAAAGAAGCTCTTGAACCTACTATCACTATTTTGTTTTGTTACCTACGGGTAAGAAGTCTAATGCAGGTGCAGCAGTAAGAGCTTGATTGCATTGCAGCCTCCCTAGTGGTACTCAACTGATGCAAGCATAGCTGGCCGTGGCTCTGTTTCTACTTTCTGTTATGTTATTTTACACTTTGGTTGGTATAGTTAGGGGATTGTATATCGCCTAACAGCTACTAATGCCTACTCTAATCCTAAGCCAATGTACATGAATATCATTTCGTGTTTACACATAAGCATTTACACATTCAGATGTTGCAAATCCAAGGATTGATATATTTACAGATTATCCGAAGTAACCGCCAAGCAAAGAATGCTAACAAAATTTCAAAAGATAAGGAACATCAAAAAGGCTTGTTATCATTAATTACACAACCAATAAGGCTTCTATAAAGGACATTCCCCATTCTAATAAAGCCATCAAAGATAAGGGGCAGGTAACGCTATCCATGGAATAATAAAAATCACATTAACTTGATAATACCGATTTCATTAACATTGCTAAAAAAGCACATATTTTGAGAAATATGTAGCATATACGGCATTTGTGATCTCATAAGGTTCCATAAATGGCATTAATTAACAGCATTAAAAAGAGTAATACAAAACTAAAATAGATGAAAGTGATTTTTCCACACCTCCTTAGTTAACATATCACTTTGTTAATCCACACCTTGAAAGGCGGCCTTCATCTTTTTGATCAATTAATGTTAGAATATATATGTAAATCCGGCTGATCAAGTAGAAGTAGCGATTCCTTGTAAGAACCCATGAAAAATGAGCGACTTGCTCCAGAAATCCCAAGATTCTTGATTTGTTGTGAGCACGAGTCATAAACATCAAGTGTGCTGATAAACGGTTCAACATTTTTTTCAATTTCAAATACAGCTTCACAACTCTTACTAAACCCCAATATTTTACATACACGTGTGCCAATTGTGAATAGCTTTCTAAAAGACGAATCATGCTCCATCACCCATACATCACAACCTCCTCCTGCTCCCCTGACCTTATACCCATACACAACAAGAGACTCCCTTAGTTTAGAAACTGAGACACCTTGGTTTGTTAAGCTGTTTGTTAAGGTATCTGGTAGGTCTACCACTTTAAACTCCTTGGTAATCAAATCAAATGACACAACCATATACTTATAGTGAGGTACACCATCATTAGCTATATCCCTAGCACCCCAATAAATAAACCTGTCTATAACAACATGAGTTGAATTATCAAGTTCAATTGATTGACGAGGCAAATTAGCACTTGGAATCACATTCCAAACCCCCGAACTCAATGTAAAAACTTCAACATGCCAAGGCATGTTAACTCCACATATAACGATAACGGTAGGATCACTAGTAACGGGACAAACCCCGAAACCAAAAACAGTTCGATTTAAAGTCTCAATGTCTATACCAAATGATTTTCCAATAGAAGGGTTCCAAATAATAACCATCTTTTTATTATAATCATCTTTGTTATAACATGAAAAACACAATAATCCATGACACCCACCAACAACATCATAAACACCAAATCGTTTAAGGAAAGGAGACATAACAAAAGGAGCAAACTCTTGTTGTAGTACCTTAAAAGTTTCATAGTTATCATCGTCTACCAAACAAATAAACCTGTCGTCACCCAATAAACTCAATGATAAACTCAGAATACGGCTATGTGGCTGCGTGTGGCGGGCGCCGTAACCTTTGATAAAGTCAGAGCTGTCAATGAAAGACTTCCATGGTTTGGAAACGGACCCGGTAAAAATCTAGAAACCGGTTTGATTCAAACCGGTTTTGGACATGAAAAGGCGGTTTCATGACCTTAAACCGGGTTTAAACCGGTTTGGTCTCAAACCGGTTGACATCTAAACATGCAAACCAGTTTTCCCAAAATCGTTTTTGGAGAAACCAGTTTTGGTTTTTTCCCGGTTCGGTTTAAAAACCGGTTAATTTGTACACCTCTACAATTTAATGCGGGCTTTTGGATTATTAGTTTTTCTTTATTTATAGATAGGAAAGATGTTACACATAGCATTATTTATGTGCTTAAGATTTTTAAATAGGCATGATATGTTTGTATTTTATTAATGGGGACAAGGAAATTCCTCGATTGTGCATCACAGCTTACATAAAGCGTTAGCATATGTGATATAGATTACAAAATATCGACTCTTGCTTTACATAATATACTAGAGTAAAAAGTAAAATTGTATAGAATATAGCCATTGTACTAGTATTTGTACGTGAAATTCAGGGGCTTGTTAATTTGTTGTAGACAATGTCAGCATATAGAATTATAGGTATTATCTATTACAAAGTTGAAAATCTATAAAAATATATAAAAAGAATTATATAATAAAAGAATTACATAATTTCGGAGCAATTTTGCCCAGGGACGGAGCCAGGACTTTTTAATCGGGTAGGCCAAAACAAAAAGGATTTAGAAGTCGAAAAAAAAACAAATATATAAGTTTTAAGAGTCGTACAATTAAAGTTTTCATTTTAACCGTACACAACACTCTTTAACATGACTAAAATAATCTAAAACACTATAGTATAAACTAAAGGTGTTGATACTTACACCACATAAATTGATGCACACACCATAATTATGCACATACATGTTGTAACATATACATGTTTTATTGTTAAATGTTGAAAGTTATACTTTTCACTTTCTTAGAAAAACTTTCAAATAAATGCAACAAACAATATGATCTCCTCATATTTGTTTTAAGAAAACTATTGTACAGATGATGCAGCGACACACAATGCCCACCGTTTCTAGGGCCACCAACTTTTTTTGTACTTATGTCTTTGGATCACCATAATCAAGTTTCTTAGTGTACGATAAACACATTCTGTTATCACATCCTTATACAAACAAATCTTGTTTTAAAAAGTTACCCATATTGACGCTCTAGCGATATGGGTCAAACAGACTATAAGTTACACAATGTGTACGTAGAATGCATAAAAGTTCTTTAATAAACAAGCTTGATTATTACTAAAGTTATAGAAATTTTGTTTTCATAATTGACACGCTGGTCATTTTATATGAGTATGAATCAAGAAATTTGGACTAAAAGTGTTTGGGGTCAACCCCACTTGTGCTAAACTACTTTTTTTGTACTGAACCTATTTTGACCCGTTACCCGATCCGTCCATTTTGGTTTTTTTAATTCAAAGAAACATTCTTTTTGTTTTGGTCATAAGCTACACTTCCTTGCTTTTATAGAAATCTTACGGGTTTCTGCTATATTGTCAAACCAAGGGTTCAATGAGCTTGACGGATGCGACATAGAAGCCCGAGTCGCACGGCTTCTGCCAGTCTTACTGGCTGGAGTGGTTTTCCACAAGAGGTATACATATTTAAACAACGCAATAACTTAATGTGCACTTATAATTACGATAGTACACTCGTGATCAGTCGTGTCTTATGGCAGAGGTTAAGTGGGGCCCCCAGAATGGCAATGGAGCTCCAACTAGTCCTAATTCATATTGATTCTTTCGCTAATGTAAGCTTTTCAAGAAGATGCAATAGTCAATAAGTCAAACATACCTTTTCATTTGTCACGTTTAGTCATTCTACTTTGGTTTAACTACATCTTGTTCACTAAGATAACATATTCTTTTTGGATATTAGTTTAACTTTGTTGGCCGGCTTTTGGGACCTAGAGGCAATTCACTAAAACGTAAATAAGCTACAACGGGTTGTCATGTGTGTATACACGGAAAAGGGTCAATCAAGGATCCCAATAAGGTTCTATAATTCTATAACATAAAGATTTATAAAATCTGATTTCAAGTGGTTTTGGAATATAATATTTGATTATGTATCTTACGCTATTTAAAGCAAGATAAGCTAAGAGGAAGACCGAGCTGTGAACACATAAATGAGCAACTTCACATCTTGATCGAGGCTGATTTACGACCAAGCGTTGATGATTTAAGGCTTAGGCAAGCACAGGAGATAATAGAAGAGTTACTCAAACCAGTGGTATGTATTTCGTCACATATAAAATCACAGCACAAACACTTCATTTGCTGAACTTTGACTTTTGAAGTCAAATGAACTCATTTAACTTCAAAATTGATGAGATTATCGCAAGAAATTAACACGGATATCTTTCTACCTCTTCTTCCTGATTTAAATTTTGAAAAAAATTATCAAAATTTTCCAGACCATATATAAATTTCTGGAAAATCTTGAGTCTGAAAGGTAATCAACATGAACTCAAAAAGTCAAACGTTTACCAATAAACTTTCTGTGAAGCTCTTCACTATAACCTTAGTTTTTTGCACAATTTTCTTATCAGTTTCCTCATTGTTGTTTCTTTATTTGCAGGACGAGTCCGAAGATTATATCAAACGACAGCAACTTCGAGAGCTAGCCATGCTAAACTCAAATTTCAAAGAAGAGAGTCTCGGCCCGAGTGACAATGTCTCACCATTTAATACAAGTGGCATGAAACATCCAAAGACCGGAGGTTGACAAAAACATGAATCAGGGATTTTAACCACTATATGCATTTATATACATAAAAAAATTATTTCATTATAAAAATACACTAAACCCCTTTTAGATCCGCCCCTGATGGGACCAAAATCTTTGCGTAACTACGCACCTACTCGCTATATATACACACCCTTGTATTTGCAACATAATTGAAATGTATAAACTCTCTCTTCTGACTAGCAAGCATCATATTCAATTCTTTTTGTTGAAAAAAAAGGTAGAATGGTAGATTGGATGCATTATAAAATGTAGAGTAAGGAATTATCCGTTTTTCTTGTTTCTGGGTGATGCATTTGTAACATAAGATTCATTAAATTTATTCATGTGATATTGTTGTACATTGTGCAAACTTCATTAGTTGATGCATTTGGGGCTAAACATCTACATATTTAACCAAATAAATAAATAAATAAAAGAAAAAACACACACACACCAACAACAACAACAACAACAACAACAACAACAACAACAACAACAACAACAACAACAAATTGTGCAATATGGGTCTTCTGGTCTAAAATGTAAAACCGTATCAAATTTACATTCGATTTTGTATTCAGTTCGGTTTTGCCTTCAAAAATTGATGTAGTACTAAAATAAGATAACACAAATCGGACCTGTTGATTCACAAGAATACCAGGAACGATCCTACCAATAATCGTTGATTCACACGAATGCCGATTAAAGGGAAATTCTTAGCAAAACGTTGCCAAAAATAGACTTTTGGTATTTTATTGAACTGATTATTACATATTACAAAGCAACTCTTAAATAGAGATAGGAAACTGAAACGGACCCTAGAAGACAAAAGGGCCGAAAGTTATTGCAAAAACAAAATACAAATAAAAACCGAAAAACACTAAAATGCAAATAACTCATAAAATAAAGTGTTTCGGGGCTCGAAAGTTCCGTAAACCGACGAAGTCGTTTACCACAACGTGCTCCTCGCTCCAAGCTTCGAATCGACTGGTCATGGGCCTGAAACGGAGCCCCGTAGCCCAACTTATGCCCATTTAAGTGAGGCCCCTTTTGTCACACGGTCTTGGGCCTCTAGAAACATGATGGCCCGTTCCTCAACACTTGGGCCTCCATCAAAAATTCTCAACCCGAGAAACCTGAACCTACGAACTGCCTTACAGGTCCATAACCGACTGATGTCTCGAAAGGGCCACAATTAAAAGGATAGCACAAACACTCACATTGTACACTCTTTATAGTAACTCGGGTACTCAATGTTGTGGTCAGATATTACAGCTCCAACATTTAAGAGCATAACTACAAGAAACAAAAGTATCAGTTGACTCTACGAGTCAAAGGATCGTGTTTCCTTTGCCCAAACACAAACACGGTTTAAGTCATGCAAAAATCAAATCTTTTAATATCCAATCTTTTGCACCGGTTTTCAGCGCGCTATGGATGCTATTAAACTCTGTGGCATTCGTTACTGTTGGATGTTAACTTACAAGCCAGCCGTTAATGATGAAAGTTTTGTTGGGTTGTGGAAGTACCGGTCATTTGCACATCAACATATAGTTTACTATGAAAAGTGAAATGCTGGAAGAGTCGTGCTGCTCATACCAAGCACAATCCCCTAGTTTGTTCATGTGCACTATGGAAACTGGTAACTATAGCTACATATGTCCAATTTACAAGGTAGCTCACGGTTTGGGCTTTGGACTAAAGTCCAAACCCATGAACTTAAAAACATCGACTTGACATAGGACGCAAACTTATACTTTGAAAGTATGTAATCTAAACAATCTTAGGTCGCTACTGTTAGGATAAACCCCATAACCCAAAAAACATTTTTGTATAGACCAGGTATAACAGCCAGCACAACAAAAAACTGACTGTAATTGAAAGGTTTCCAAACAACAGCAATATCCATTCCAGAATCACATAAATTTATATGAGAATCAATTTACAATGTAGCTCGCAGTTTGGACTTTGGAGTTCTCAAAAGTCCAAACCCGTGAACTTATAAACATCGACTTGACATAGGATGCAACTTATACTTTGAAAAGTATGCTAGTGTTAGGATAAACCCCATAACCCAATGACATTTTCATAGACCAGTTAAAACATCTGGCACCATAAATTATTACCAAGAACTTATTCTGTAATTGAAAGGTTTCCAAACACATAAATTTCTATGAGAATCAAATTTTAGATAATAACCAAAATAAGCCTTGAAAGTTACCAGCTATTGTCAGATCGTTATGGGAAAAGTGGGGGGAAACTTATGCCGAACCAAAATTGTTAAGCTTCAGTTACCTTCATTTATGTTTCCCAAGAGACTTGAGCATACAGCAAGTAGGTTGAGATGAATCAAAGAAGCTCTTGAACCTACTATCATTAATTTGTGTTGTTACCTATAGGTAAGAAGTCTAATGCAGGTGCAGTAAGAGCTTGATTGCATATTTGCATTGCAGCCTCCCTAGTGGTACTCAACTGATGTAAGCATTGTTGAGCGCAGCTCTGTTTCTACTTTCTGTTATGTTATTTTATACTTTGGTTGGTAAAGTTAGAAGATTGCATATCGCCTAACAGCTGCTAATGCCTACTCTAATCCTAAACCAATGTACATGAATATCATTTCTTGTTCACACATAAGCATTTACACATTCAGATGTTGCAAATTCAAGGATTGATATATTTACAGATTATCCGAAGTAACCGCCAAGCAAAGAATGCTAACAAAATTTCAAAAGATAAGGAACATCAAAAAGGCTTGTTATCATTAATTACACAACCAATAAGGCTTCTATAAAGGACATTCCCCATTCTAATAAAGCCATCAAAGATAAGGGGCAGGTAACGCTATCCATGGAATAATAAAAATCACATTAACTTGATAATACCGATTTCATTAACATTGCTAAAAAAGCACATATTTTGAGAAATATGTAGCATATACGGCATTTGTGATCTCATAAGGTTCCATAAATGGCATTAATTAACAGCATTAAAAAGAGTAATACAAAACTAAAATAGATGAAAGTGATTTTTCCACACCTCCTTAGTTAACATATCACTTTGTTAATCCACACCTTGAAAGGCGGCCTTCATCTTTTTGATCAATTAATGTTAGAATATATATGTAAATCCGGCTGATCAAGTAGAAGTAGCGATTCCTTGTAAGAACCCATGAAAAATGAGCCACTTGCTCCAGAAATCCCAAGATTCTTGATTTGTTGTGAGCACGAGTCATAAACATCAAGTGTGCTGATAAACGGTTCAACATTTTTTTCAATTTCAAATACAGCTTCACAACTCTTACTAAACCCCAATATTTTACATACACGTGTGCCAATTGTGAATAGCTTTCTAAAAGACGAATCATGCTCCATCACCCATACATCACAACCTCCTCCTGCTCCCCTGACCTTAGACCCATACACAACAAGAGACTCCCTTAGTTTAGAAACTGAGACACCTTGGTTTGTTAAGCTGTTTGTTAAGGTATCTGGTAGGTCTACCACTTTAAACTCCTTGGTAATCAAATCAAATGACACAACCATATACTTATAGTGAGGTACACCATTATTAGCTATATCCCTAGCACCCCAATAAATAAACCTGTCTATAACAACATGAGTTGAATTATCAAGTTCAATTGATAGACGAGGCAAATTAGCACTTGGAATCACATTCCAAACCCCCAAACTCAATGTAAAAACTTCAACACGCCAAGGCATGTTAACTCCACATATAACGATAACGGTAGGATCACTAGTAACGGGACAAACCCCGAAACCAAAAACAGTTCGATTTAAAGTCTCAATGTCTATACCAAATGATTTTCCAATAGATGGGTTCCAAATAATAACCATCTTTTTATTACAATCCTCTTTGTTATAACATGACAAACAGAGTAATCCATGACACCCACCAACAACGTCAAAAACACCAAATCGTTTAAGCAAAGGAGAAACAACAAAAGGAGCAAACTCTTGCTCTTGTACCTTAAAAGTTTCATAGTTATCATCGTCTACCAAACAAATAAACCTGCCGTCACCCAATAAACTCAATGATAAACTCAGAATACGGCTATGTGGCTGCGTGTGGCGGGCGCCGTAACCTTTGATAAACTCGGAGCTGTCAATGAAAGACTTCCAAGGTTTGGAAACGGACCTGAATCGGATCAATGACTTGACATCATAAACCTTTTTGATGATTTCCATTTGGATTTCAAGGGGTATATTGTCTGACATTTCAAAAAGTTTTTCTAGGGTTTATGTTGCTTTCAAGAGACTGAAATGAAATTGGGGAAATTCGGGGTTTTGTTTTTTATTGTTTGGGCTCTATTTGAATCATCAATTGGGTAATGGCCTAATGGGAGTATGGACCCGGTAAAAATCTATAAACCCGTTTGATTCAAACCGGTTTTGAACATGGAAAAGGCGGTTTCATGACCTTAAACCGGGTTTAAACCGGTTTGGTCTCAAACCGGTTGACATCTAAACATGCAAACCAGTTTTCCTAAAATCGTTTTTGTGAATTAATTAAGTAATAATACAACACAACCCATTAGGAATGGGCAACAGGTATTGTGTTGTACCTTACCAGATTTTGTTAATCGTTGCCCTGACTTTTTTATTTGAAAACCCCCTGCTTCTGCGTAAGTACTATACATCTCTATAGCTTCCTCTATAGTATTATAGTATCTTCCCTCAACAGGTATTGGAATTCCATCATCTACATGAGGTACCCAACTTATCGATCCAACCGGTGTCTGAGAATGCTCATATAAAGTTGGTCTGGGTGATCTCATAGAATCTTCATATTAAAAACAGATCACTTGTGATTCGTGGGTAATTACATGTGATTTATCAGAAAACACATGTGATTCTTTAATAAATCACATGTGATTCAGATTATTAGTTATCTTAAATCACATGATATGAATCACATGTGATTTTAAAAGCAATCACATGTGATTTATATCTGAATCACATGTGATTTACAAATTATTCAAATATTTTTTACTCCTGTCTATGTTTTAAAATAACCTTGTCCAAATCACATGTGGTTTAACTTTCTAAAAGATCAAAACACTAAAACAGCTGACAAAAAAATTGTATAATATACAAAAAGATCAAATCACACGCGATTTACCTTCAATTTTCTTTTCAACATCAACTTCATCTACAACATCTACTGGAACATCTACAACATCAACTTCTCCTGTGTCTGCAACATCAATTTTATCCTGTGAATTAATTAAGTAATAAAAATTATATGTAAAAAATATAAAGAAAAAAAAAAACTTATGACTATTGTGCTAAATTTGTGAATTAATTAAGTAATAATACAACACAACCCAAAAAGCCATCGCATCCTCCATCTCCCAACCCTAACCTCCCTCAAATTGCTTCCTGCTACCACCACCCGACCACCACCATCCGCACCACCATTGTTCCCGCTTGATGATTAGCTAATTTTACCTGAAANGTAATAAAAATTAAATGTAAAAAATAAAAAGAAAAAAAAAAACTTATAACTATTATGCTAAATTTGTGAATTAATTAAGTAATAATAAAACACAACCCAAAAAGCCATCGCATCCTCCATCTCCCAACCCTAACCTCCCTCAAATTGCTTCCTGCTACCACCACCCGACCACCACCATCCGCACCACCATTGTTCCCGATTGATGATTAGCTAATTTTACATTAAAAAAAAAAAAAAAAAAAAAAAAAAAAAAAAAAAAAAAAAAAAAAAAAAAAAAAAAAAAAAAAAAAAAAAAAACATACATATTTTCGCTTACGTTGCATGATAGTAATATTTAACCATTAAACTCATTATTGAAGCAAAATGTTTTCTTTTTTTAGACGAAAAAAGTGTTTCGGGTCAACCCAAACCGTACCAAAAAGATTACCCGTTTTGACGGTCTGGTGAGATGGATATATTAAGGTAAAGAGAAAATATAAAGAATACCTCACGGACGATATTTTTGCCATGTCATGATCTCCAAAATTACAACTCCAAGGCTATAAACGCCACTTTGAAAGAATAACATTGAGCAAAACAAACAAAAACCAGTGAGCAAGTTTTATTATTATTATTTTTTTTTTTTAATTTTTTTTCCCTTTTTCTTTTCTTCTTTTTAGCGAACAATTGACTCTTTCTATAAAGCCCGCCTTGACCCCTATACCAAAGATTCCCACTTTGACCCATTACCCAACCCGCCACTTTGCCACCTCTTCTAGCTAGCTTCTGTCCTGAGTCAAGGAAAGCAACAAGGTCGGTCCATACAACAGGTTCCTCAGCTAGAAAGTAAGATGGAAACAGACTTACAGGTGAACCTCTAACATCGGTGGATACATAATGGTGCAACCCTTAAAACTTCAAAATCAGCCACTTTGGCAGTGAGTTTGGAATCAATGAAATTGTTGCTTGTTTTAATATCACGGTGGAATACAGGTGGGTTGGCTTGGGTGTGAAGATAAAGAATGCCTTTGGCTGAATCCAAAGCTACATGCAACCTCATTTGGAAGCTTAAGGACTTTCCAGATTTGGCTGTAAATGCAACACATAATCACTTTCAAAATGCACAGTAACACACCTGTAGAATGCAAAGAATCAAGTCTCAAAAGTTTCATATCTTTAGCCAATCACGTAATGTTCCTCGAGAAATAAACACATAAACCGACATCTGCACAAGTCCGAAGAACACTTATAATATCCAGCCGAAAGACTACTTGTTCTTGCACCTCTATAATATAAATAAATCATAAGAGTAAAATAAATAGAAAGCGTTGTTGATTTAAGGCTGAGGCAACTTCACTCTTCATTAGCTGTATCAATTGACTTTTTGAAAAGTTAAACCTGTGACAAATTTCACAAGCTTCCTACATTTTTCTGCATTGTTTAGACCTGTAATTCCTATTTATGGTACTACTTTATATGTTTCCTCCCTATAAAAATCAAAGCACGGACACTTGTACAAATAAACGGACCATTTCTTGTACTTTGACTTTTGAAGTCAACGGACTTTTTTAACTTCAAAAACTGATGACGATTTTCTCAAAAAATTTATCACAAAAATACATTTACCTCTTCTGTCTGCTTCAATGTTTGACTAAATCAACCAAATATACCAGAACACTTAATAATTTTTGGAAAATGAAAAGTTTAAAGTAGTCACTTGACCTCAATAAGTCAAATGTTTACCAATAACCTTTCTTAGAACCTCTTCACTATAAACTTAGTCTGTTGCACAATTTTCTTATCCATGTCCTCATTGTTGTTTATTTATTTTCAGGACGAGTCAGGAGATTATATATCAAAATACAGTAACTGCGAGAACAAGCCGTGCTGAACTCAAATTTCAGAGAAGAGAGTCCAGACCCAAAGTGGCATAAAAAAGAAAAACCATTGTATGCACTTTTATTACCCCAAAAAAAATAAAAANAAAAAAAAAAAAAAATCATTATAAAAAAACTACGAAAGACATTCACGTGCATACACTAAACCCCTTCTAGATCCGCCCTGATGGGACCAACATCTTTGCAAAATTATGCACCTGCTCGCTATTCATACATACCCTCACATATTTTTGAAACATAATTGAAATGTATAGGCCGACTCATATTCGATTTTTTGTTTTATGAAAAAAATAAAAGAAAATACAATGATAGATTGGACGGAGTATTTTAATGATTCATTAGTTGAGATTTGGGGCTAAGCATCAATAAATTTAACTGAAAAAAAAAATCAACAGATCTTGCACTTTGGGTTTTCGGTTCAAATTATAAACCAAACCAAACTCAAATTCTGTTTCTTTTTTAATTCTTGCATTTCAACCCAAAATCTGAACTGACAGCACCCCTACCGGTCTATACCCAATTAATGTCTCAAAGGGCCTCAATTAATAGCACAAAAAGTCAGTGTATCAGTCGATTCTACGAGTCGAAGGATAGTGTTTCAGATACCCAAGTTGGTGGTCAGATACTCAAGTACAAAAGAGGGTTCATAGTCTTGCAAAAAAGTAAACAACAATTGTGTCATGTATTTGACGGTCGTTTAGTATCCAATCTTTTGCACTGGTTTTTAGCCTGCTATGGATGCTATTAAACTCTGTGGCATTCGTTCTTTCGGATGTTTATTTACAAGCCTGCCGTTAATAATGAAGGCTTTGTTGGGTTGTGGAAGTACCGGGTCATATGCACACTGACATATCGGTAGTTTACTATGAAAATGAAATGATGGGGAGACTAGTGCTGCTCATACCAAGCACCGTCGTCTCCTGGTTTGTTCATGTGCACTCTGGAAACTCGCAACTATGACTACTTAAGTCCATGTAAACCAATTTACAAGGTAGATTACGGTTTGGACTTCCGTGAACTTAACTGAAAAACATCTACCTGAAAAAGGTTGCAACGGGGTCGCTACTGTTAGGATAAACTCCATAACCCATATAAACGAGGTAAAACATCTGGCACAACAAAAAACTGATGCTGCAATTGAAAGGTTTCATATAACCGCCGCAAAAACACAATAAGCCTTGAGAGTTACCAACTATTGTTGGATCATTAAATAGTTCAATAGACATGAGAATAGTAGGGGAAAACTATTGTTGGATCTAAAATGGTTTTACATTAGTTACAATCAATATTTTTTCCAAAAGACTTGGGCATACAACGAGTAGGTAGAGGTGAATCAAAGAAGCTCTTGAACCTACTATCACTACTTTGTGTTGTTACCTACTGGTAAGAACTAAGAAGTCTAATGCAGGTGCAGTAAGAGCTTGATTGCATTGCAGCCTCCCTAGTGGTACTCAACTGATGCAAGCATAGTTGGCCGCGGCTCTGTTTCTACTTTCTGTTATGTTATTTTACACTTTGGATGGTATAACTGGGAAATTGTGTATTTTGTCTGGCAACATGCTGGACTTTCCAGTTTAATATATTGAAACTTTTCACCCTTAACAATAAATCATCTACAGAAAAACTCATGACTTTTCTTAAACATCGCCTAACCACTACTAATGCCTTTCCTCCTCTAATCCTGAGTTAAAGTATCTTGTTCACACACATAAGCATTTACAAGTTCAAATGTTGCACATTCAGTGACTCATAAACTCATGTTTGTATTTACAGATTATTCAAAATAGATCCCAAGCAAAACGAGAGGAGAATGTAACGAAGCAAAGGATGCTAAAAAGATTTCAACATGTAATGAACATCTAAAAGGCTTGTTCATCATTAATTACACAAGCAATAAGACAACTATAAAGGACATTCCCCGTTCTCAATAAACAACTAAAGACAAGGAGCAGAAGTAACAGTATCCATCGAATAATAGAAATCACATTAAACTTGATAATACCATTTCACTAACCTTGCTACAAATCAAACATTTGAATGGAAAAAAAAAAAGTACTCGCTTGAGATTTCATGACATTAGTTAACAGCATTAAATTAATAAAAAAACTAAAATAGATGAAAGTGCTTTTTCCACACCTTAGCTACAAAATAGGCCCCTCCGTCCTTAGGTAACTTGTACTTTGTAAATCCACAAACCTTCAACATTTTGATCAACTATCGTCAGAATAAATATGTAAATCCCGGTGATCAAGTAAAAGTAGGGATTCCTTGTAAGATCCCATGAAGAAGGAGCCCCTTACTCCAGAAATCCCAAGATTCTTGATTTGTTGTGAGCATGGGTCATAAACATTAAGTGTGGTAAACTCTCCATCCGCCGTTCCAATTTCAAATATAGGTTCACCATTTTTCTTAAACCCCAGTATTTTATCTACCGGCATGCCAATTGTGAATAGCTTTCTAAAAGACGAATCAGGCTCCATGACCCATACACCACAACATCTTGCTTTGTTGACATAAATAGATCCATACACAACAAGAGACTCCCTTAGCTTAGAAAGAGACAAACGTGCTCCATCTAGCTCGTTTGTTAAGCTATCCTGTAGGTTTACCACTTTAAATTCCTTAGTAATCAAATCAAATGACACAACCATATGTTTTGTGGTCAATTCACCATCATCAGTAAAAGTCCTCTCACGAGCACCCCAATAAATAAACCTATCTATAACGACCTGAGTTGCCGAGTTAAGTCTAATTGTTTGACGAGGCAAATTAGCACTTGGAATCACATTCCAAACCCCCGAACTCAATGTAAAAACTTCAACATGCCAAGGCATGTTATCTGCACATAAAATCTTCACAACGGTAGGATCTCTAGTGACGGGACAGACCCCAAAACCAAAAACAAGCTGATTCCGAATGTAATCCCTAGTCACTGATAAAAAACTAGGGAGAGCAATACCAAATGATTTTCCGATAGAAGGGTTCCAAATAACAACCCTCCACTCTTTAGAACCATTATGCAAACCATAAAAACACAGTAATCCATGACACGCACCAACAACGAATGAAAAAATAAATTGTTTAAGCAAAGGAGAAACAACAAATGGAGCAAACTCTTGTTGTTGTACCTTAAAACTTTCATTCTTATCATCATATACTAAACGAATGTACTTTACCTCATCAAAAAGATAATAAGGTTTGTAGCTTAGAATAAAACTACGTGGCTGCGTGTGACGGGCGCCGTAACCTTTGATAAACTCGGAGCTGTCGATGAAAGATTTCCATGGTTTGGAAACGGGCCTGAATCGAATCAATGACTTGACATCATTAACCTTTTTGATGATTTCCATTTGGATTTCAAAAGGGATGTTGTCTGACATTTTTCTAGGGTTTATGTTTTCAGCAATATGAAATTTTGGGCGTTTTGTAGGGCCTTTTCATTTTGAGGCATCGATCAAACTAGGAATTATATTTATTTTTCTAGAGTACTTATTTTTCTAAGGGCCCGTTTGGTTTTTCTTAACATGTTTAGGACTAGTAGTATTTGGATTTATTTAGATTTTGATTTGGATTTAAATTTGATGTAGGGAAGAAAAAATATGTTTATAAAGATTTGTAACATATACAAGAAATAATGGTGAGAAATGTAAAAATCTCTAAAAAAAAAGTGCACAAAATTTGGAAAAAATGTTTATATGATATTATAATAAAAATAAAGATTTGTAATAGATGCAAGAAATAAGAGTAAATTACATAGATGGTCCCTGTGGTTTGCCCAAAGTTTCACCCACAGTTCCTGGAAGTTAAAAGTTGCACGGATAGTCCCTATCTCTAAAAAGAATAACATTAATGGTCCCTTTCTTAACTGTTGTTAAGTGACTTCCGTTATAATTTACACGTTAGTCCCTTTTGGTTAAATATCGTTGCATCGTTTATCCTTTATAATAATGGTCGTTTATAACTTAAAGTTTTTCGATTTTTTCTTACGTTTTCATCCGTTTTTATACGTTTTCATGCGTTTTAATCCGTTTTTGTCCGTTTTTATACGATTTCGTCCGTTTTTCTTACGTTTTCATCCGTTTTCATGCGTTTTTATACGTTTTCGCTCATTTTTCTTACGTTATTGTCTGTTTTCTTACGTTTTCATCCGTTTTTATTCGTTTGGGTCCCTTTTTATACGTTTTCTTTCATTTTCATCGGTTATTTTTATGTTTTCATATGTTTTTCTTCGTTTCCTTCCGTTTTCATCCATTTTTATTCATTTTCGTCCATTTTTATACGTTTTGGTCCATTTTTATACGTTTTCGTCCGTTTTATATGTTTTCGCNGGGTTTTTTTTGCCAGCAATATGAAATTTTGGGCTTTTTACTTTGAAAGTTTTTTTTGATAAAAAAAAAAAAAAAAAAAAAAAAAAAAAAAAAAAAAAAAACAAAAACAAAACTTTGACAGTTTGTGACTCGTCAAAAGCAAAATATCTCTCTTGATTTGATTTTTTTTTTCTTTTTTTGCAAAATGAATGGGTGGATCTCAAAAAAATAAAAAATAAAATAAAAATAAAAAAATAAAAAGTGCACTTTTGGAAACACGTTTATATGATATTATAGAGAAAATAGATATTTGCAACAAAATGCAAGAAATAATACATAAATCATGAAAAGAAGCTACCCAACCAACTAATACAAGATTTTAGGTTTCGAGACTTTAACCAATTAGAAAAGGAAATAAGTGAAAAGAAGCACTTATGTCTGCAAAAAAAACAAACATAAACCACTGCCCTCCCGCAGACAAAAGAAGTGAAAAGAGGGAAAAAGTGCTTATTGTGAAAAAAACAAACGACACCTAAGTCTCTTTTTCACATTTTCTCCGAATCAAATATGACTGAATTTCGATATCTCCATATGAACCAACACGTCGAAACACCTGTGACCTTGAGTTTGACTTCTCATCACACCAATCTAGCCATTCGGAGAAGTCATTCATATCCCTCACAAAAACTTGGCACCAATTACATACCCTCGTCCAAACCTCATTTGCTAACGTACACATGGATAGAACATGAGATAACGATTTCATTGAAACTCCGCAAACAAGCCACATAATAGACACGATTTCGATCCCTTTGCAGGAGAGGTTATAACGCGTTGGTAGCTTTGTCTAATCTAGCTCGCCAAATAAAAATGTTTACTTTCCTCGGCAACGAAGAGCACCATCTAGTGGCTATATATGAACCCGTGTGATTCCAACTGAGAACACACTTTGGATATCAATATCCCACCAAAGCTTATCTTGGCCTTCTTGGAGGGATACATACGAGACTACTTCAGTAAGCATTTGCAATTGTTGATTCTTTGTTCCCCTTCTAACATCTCGACGCCAATCCCACCTCCAATGCCCATTAATCCACCGATACCTAACAAAACAATTTTGATCATTTTCTAACCTGAAAAGACGGGGGAAGCGAGTTTGCGACTAACAAGTTCCTTACCTTTTTAGTGTTTTGAGAAAAAATTTCTAGAAAAATGTCTCATTCTCAACAACTAAACGCAATTTCATTTTTTAAAAAGCTAAAATCTTAAAAGTTAAAGTAGACAAACAATATGATCTCCTCATCTTCGTTTTAAGAAAAACTATTGTGCTAGTAGTTGAACTATAAGCCAATAAAAAGAGCACAAGTATACAATAGCTAAAATTGGTGCAAACGTTGCAATGGCACACAATGCCCACCGGTTCTTAACACTTATGAACCGCAAAACTAAACTAAAGCCCCCTAATTCTTAAAGGAGCCGGTATCATTTTCAGATCACTTGGCTCTCGATGTTGTTATTGTGAATATCTTATCTTTTGCTTGTATCAGTGACCTCATATGTTGTGACACCTAATGCTTTTTGTTGTGACTAGATTAGCGTTTATAATGGATTTAGAAGAGCCTTCGTTTTATGTAAGTTTTTAGTATAGGTGTAACATGCACAACTAGTAATGCTAGAACCACAAAGAATTCACACACAAAAATTATTAAGATAGAACCATAAAATGGGACAAACAAAATGATAATGCTGGATGACCGAAACAATTTGTGTTTGGCTTACTCTCTTTTTCTTCTCTCTTATTTATTAAACAAGAAAACGCAGCCAGCAGTCCAGCACTCACCATGCTACTCTCGTCCATTTTAGCTTTCTCCCAACTTTTCTAAACTTATAATGGTTTTCCAGCTTACGCTGAATGTCCAGCTCATTAGTGAAGCTGCTGAGTAAGTAGGATATTGCACTTTTTCATTTGTAGATTATCTGAAATACTGTATTTTCATGTTTTCACTTTCTTGCATACAATATATAAAGGGAGGTGATTTGCAATTGATTGAGACACTCAAAAATATAAATATTATTGTATTGACATGTATACCCATAGAACACTTTTACTCATGTTCACGTTGCAAGAGCATTAATGTCAAGGTACAATACTTTTGAGTTTCCCAATCAATTGTGCAAAATCACCTCCCACAAAAATCATGTGTTCACTTCATTTGTAGGCTATCTGATTATTATGTGTTCAAATAGAAGTTTTCACATAGCAAAGACAATCAGATATGAAAATTCACCGTATACTTAAATCATCTGTTTAGGAAACTAGAATGTTTATGTCTTAGTTACCAGCCTTAATGCGTAATAGTGAAAACTACACCAAAAAGAGTAGGCAAATGATTCAGCGACATTCGGTTTTAAAGAAAAACTGCAATAACTCTGTAAATAAACCTGCGCAGATATATAGAAAAGATAATACAACAAAACAAACAAGGAATAAGCAGGCAAAATTCATTGTATCAAGAGTATTAATCTCCTTCTAAGTAGAAATATTCCCAGACAAAATGAAATGTAGACAAACAAAATATTAAAATAAACCACAAAGCTACTAAAGACATCCAACATATTGGGTATGACCTCATTTCTTGGATTTCTTCAATGCCCTGAAAAAGATAAATGGAACTTTCATCAATACAAACATCTGATAAAGCTTATTCACAATCAGCACGACAAAATTGCATAGACACTCACTGTGTAGGTTGTGCAGCAGGAGCTTCGGCAGCTGGGGCTGCTGGTGCTCTTTCTTGTGGACCCTGCAAAAGTAAAAAAAACTAGTGTTAGTCATCTATTACAGTTGGTTAAATTATCAACCAAGTGTTAGTCATCTATATAATGTATCTGCTTTAAAACTATGCAATCAGCAGATAGATAAGTGCTTAAACAAGCAAATCATTCATTCTCGGTTGTAACATAACATAATCCTTTTATCCATTCATAATAGCATCTTAGTGTAAAAAAGCTGTGCATCGAAACACTATTTTCTACAGCCGGTTTAATTAAATTTGGTTTAGATTCTGGATTACTAAATATCATGTACAGTAACATATAACCAGTACCAAAACATGCACTCAAACACCCACAAAAGATATTATTATACCTGGGCCAATCGTTCCTCTCTTCGGGCCAACTTCCTTTCTCTGCTTGCCTTGTTCTTTGCACGTTTGGCCTCAAACTGATCAGACAAGGTCTTCTCACGAGCCTTTTCAGCCTTTGATTTGTGAATACTCTCCATCAACACACGCTTGTTCTTAAAAACATTACCCTTAACCTTCATGTACATGTCATGGTACATGTGCTTGTCAATCTTCTTAGCCTCACGGTACTTACGGAGCAAACGTCTCAACACCCTCATCCTTCTCATCCAAAGGATCTTAGTTGGCAACCTTGCCTCCCTAGTACCCTTACGCTTACCTGAAACAGTCAAGTGATAGCTTTTAAACTTAAGATTCAAATTTCTCAAAATACTGATTTTTACTCCTTATAAAAACACATTATTATACAGAAAATGTGTTCCATCAATTACAGCAAAACTCGTTAACAATTTTACACAGTAACGGTAAATAAGCTTTAATCGTAATATACTCCTATGGATAAAAGTCAACAACAAATGTAGGTTGAAGGAACAATGAACATAAAGTTCATAGCTCCTTAACTTCAAACTAATTTCAGAAGATTAATAAACAATAATCAATCTGATAAACAAGCTCAAAACCATTGTTATATGCCCCTGTCTGAACCAAATGGAGATCAATCCCAAACATTGAGTTATTCGAGGGCAATTTTACACACTAAAACATTACTTATTGCATCAATATATAACATTATCTAAACATTTTGTCACACTAAAAAACATGAGTTACATTTTTTTTTGGAATACATGAAAAAGTAAAATGTCCGAGACTGTTAATGGATGTTTGAGGGTCAAACAAACACCCAATGAACAAATCGCGGATGTCTTTTAATACAAATTAAAAAGAAATCAATGAAGATAAAACTTTTTTAATTAGTACAAAAAAACAAGTTAGATATCAGCCTCTTAACTAAGCTCGATATGAAATCCTAAAAAGCATTCATACGGCTACTCTTTGAGGCGTTTATTTGAGTTAACAAAACAACATGAATAACAGCAAAAAGTTTTTAGCATGTCAAGTTGTTTCATATCTTAATGAAAAAATAAACGAAAGCTTGGCTGTTTTTCTTTCAGTAATGATCTGAAACTAAACAAGGAATTTACCATATCCAGAATGACGTCCCTTCCTCTTAGCTTCCTTCATGCGACGAGCACGTGATCGGGAGTGGATCTTGGTTGGCTTCCTGATGATAAAACCATCCTTGACCAATTTCCTGATGTTCTGGCCTGCAGTCATGAAACAACGGATTTAAAAAGTGCAAGTTGGCATTTAAATGAAATAAAAGCTCATGAACATATTCACAACACATATATTGATATATAGCATGGCAAGTTCAGAAACGGCCAACATGATATATCAACCAAAAGTTACAACTTCTAACCTTACACACTCCGGTAGTTTTTAAAAATCAGATGAAACATAAAAGCGCAAGTTTATATAACCAATTATAATAAACAATCACTTCCGACATAGTGCAAAATCATAAAACCAATAACAACCCTAGATTAGGGCCTACTAAATAAGCTGACACATTGTGTTAAACCGAACAATACACCTAAAACAACATACCTTGACAGTAATAAATTAAATTCCTAAACGATATAATTCAGCAGTTAACAAATTGAAGCGTACAAGTTCAGCTTATGAATAACAACATATACGGCGTACACACAACCAGCGTTCTACATCATTTAGTACTAATTCCATGAGCCGAACAATACACCACAGCAAATAAAATTTTGATAGTAACAATTTCTTTTATAAGCCATTAGCAATTCACTTGTAACAACACAGACTATCATGATGTTTTCAATCAGCTGAAGCTATTACCGTGAATTACATGACTGAACTAATCAAACAACAAATAATGGCAGCTAATTAAATTCTTTATAAAAAAAATAACTAATTACTCACGTAATAGCAACACAGATAATCAAAACAGTTCGCAAATCACAGAATCAGTGAAGTAATCAATCAGCTAAAACTACCGCCCTAAACAAACAGCTAGTTAAGCTATGTGTTTTTATTAGTAGGTGAAGTTAACGACATAAACTAAACCTAGTAAGAAGCTCATTTTATAAGCAATAACAACCCGTATAATCAAAACAACAACAAATGTCATCATCAAAAAGCCAAAACTAAACAAAAAACAAAACAGCTAGTAATAGCTTCTTCGTCTTATAAGTAACAGCTAATTCAATCATCATAACATTAAATATGACGTCATCAATCAGCTGAAACACTAATCAAGCATAATAATCTTTTATTTATAAACAGTAACAAATAAATCATCGTAGCATTAACAATACAGATGATGATGACGTCATCATTCAGCTGAAGAGCAAAATTAATCATAAAATAAGCTTCTATTTATAAATAATAGTAAATTGATAACGATGACGTCATCAAAATAACAAAACAATTGATGACGTCATCAAAGAGCTGAAAACGAATAATAAGCAGAATAAGAGAAAAAGTGATGACGTCATCAATGAATAGATAATAATAAGAAGATGAGAAAATGAAAGGAAGGTGAGAGAGGTGCATACGAGAATTAGCCATGGAGATTTCATTGCCTTCATTAGGATCAAGCCACACTTTGCCTCTCCCGCACTTTAGCACGCTGGCGGCTAAACGCTTCTGCAGCTTCAACGACACCATTTCTGCTTATGGCGGCTGCTGTGAATGGTTTAGGGTTTCGTGTGTGTGTGTTGGTGATATAGTCTTGTTTATATCTCTCTGTCTGGATTTTTTTTGGGTTAATGGGCTTTCGAATTTTAAGTGGATCACGGCCCAATAAATTGGACCCTCCAAAACTATAAACTATGGATACAAAACACTTTCTTTCTTTCTAGGTTTTTAAAAAACTGAACTGGTTTTAAGTTCAAGTCAAATGGTCAAAAACTAGATTAACCCAAAACCGGATCGATTTGAAACCGGTTTTGAGAGAGAAAATGTCTGGTTTAAACCTAGAACCGGTCAGGTTTAAACCGGTTTTATCCAGAACTGGTACGGTTTAAACCGGCTCTCAAACCGGTTGACAACAAAAAATGCAAACCGGTTTTTAAACCGGTGGATCTGTTTTTGGGAAGCCGGTCTTCCTTAAACCGGTTTTAGGAAAACTGGTTTTTGGTTTTTTTATCGGATCGATTTTCAATTTTTTTTTGTTCACCTCTAGTCCAGCGTCACGAGTCTACAAATCTTTCTCATTTTCATGCTCACCCTTTGAATCGTTAATCTTTTGATTGTAGTAGGAGTCGTGAGGCGATATTTTCCCTGTTACTGTTACTCCCTTCATAAGTGTCCGCATTACTATTTTAGGATGTTCCAAAATAAGCGTCCACTTTAAATTTCAACCAATGATAAGAGAGTTTGGTGGGTGACGATGATTATTTCATTGGTAAATAGTGTAGTTAGTGGGATTTCTTAAAAATTGTGCATTTTGAAAATGAAGAATTATTATGGAATCGAGGCTTAATAGGAGCAAGACTCTGAATCTGATGCATTTGGCCTAACATAGATATCTTTGTGACAGTTTTTGATCCTTTTAATGTGTACTAACAGCGATGTTTACAGTTGACACGTGTTGTAGGTTCAAGTGTCGATAACTAAAATAACCTTAGACCTTGGTTGTTACGTTGGCGTTGGCCTAATTATGATTTAGAAATGTAAGAGTTTTTTCGCTTCTTGATGTCATGATTAGCAAATGATTAGAAGAATCATTCTAATAATCTGGTATGACATGCATTGGTGCATAATGCAAACATTCTACACATGTTAAGGACTTAATACATCTGATGACATGACTAAAGTACAAATTTACAAGTAGTGTTGTGCTAAGCAAGTTGATCATGAAAAAGCCAAATTGTTAGGCAACTAAACTTATGGATCAGATTAGTTAACAGTCATTTGGTTGCTATTTGCTAATGACCAAAACCAAAAGTGTTCATGTATGCACATGTGTGTGTCTAAATGAATTGAGAAATCTCGGTGTATAACGAAAAAGTGTAAATATATAAGACATATAGCAAATGCACACGACTATTTGTCGTCACTCATCCGAATGTCTTCTATCGCTGAACATTTCATTATAGTACCACTGCTAACCCTAGACGCATGTCACCGATGCATCAACAACATGTGGTCCTTGCGCAATGCCATGCACAACCACCCTACATAGTGATTCGTCGCAGGTGCCCCATTGCTAGTCAGTGATCACCGACCACTGACTTTTTGTCATATATAGCTAGTCATGAATATTTGTCCTTGACTATATTGTTTCGGATCATTGAACACTATTTGACATTGTGAGATACGAAAGGAGAAAAGCAAAGGTTGTACCACCTCAACTCTAAGGAGATTACAAGTTTACATGTGTGATTTAAGGATTTTCTAATAAGAATTAAGTTAATTAATTGATAAATAATTGAAATTATTGTCAATCGCAATCTACGTACCTTGATCTAAGTTGACATTGAAACCAATAAAATAGTATTATGCTAGTAAATATCTATCAAGTCAAATAATTGTGATTGTAAATTATTGGAGTTATTCGAATATTGTGTTTAGCTGAATATTAAATGTTGTATTTGTAGCAAAAAGATCATACAAATTAACTATTCATGTTCCACAATAATAGTGCTAAAGATGGCAAACTTAAGGAACGCAAAATGCTAATAAAAAAGAGCAGCAAATCATAATGAAGGATTCATGCTCGTTACAATATATAGACTGCATTAGATTAGTCTAGAAACTATTAAACGGGCCAAGGCCTTGTAACTACTAGATCCAACAACACTCTCTCGCAGTTTAACCGGGAGATAACCGAACACTTAAACTGGAAGGAAACTCTTCAAACAATGAAGTCCTTTCGTGAAAATAGTTGCATACTGATAACGTGATGGGACATGAAGAACACGAACATGACTCGTAGCAACCATATTACGAACAAAATGTAAATCAATCGCGATATACTTAGTACGCTAATATAATGTTGCACTGGATTAGCAATCAAATAACTAGCAGTAACGTTATCACAATAACAAAAATAGCCGAAAACAATGGTGCATGCAACTCTCTAAGCAAATTATGAATTGAAGCTGTAAGAGTTTTTTTTTTTTTTTTTTTTTTTGCTTCATGATGTGGCGATTTAGCAAATGATTAGAAGAAGCTTTCTAATAATTAGTTATAAGATGCATCAATTCATTAATGGAACATTCTATTTATTTCTATGTGTATACATCTGATTTAGACATGACTAAAGTACAAACATAGAAGTAGATTATGTTGTGCTAATCAAGTTGATCTTGAAGCAGCCAAACTGTTAGGCAAAGAAACTTATGGGTCAGATTAGTTAACAGTCATTTGGCTGCTATTTGCTAATGACCAAAACTAAAAGTCTATATTTGATAATCATGTAAATGCCTAAGTGTTCATGTACGCACATGTGTGTACGTGTTTAACCAAATTGAGAATTTTCGGTTTAATGTACACAACTATTGTCATCCTGGGTGTCTTCTATCGCTGAACATTTCATTATAGTACCATTGCTAACCCTTGATGCATGTCGCTGAACATTTCATTGTGGTCTTTGCACGATGCCGTGCCCAACCACCCTTCCTGGTGACTCGTCACATGTGCCCCATTAAGTTAAGTAGCTGATAAATAATTGAAAGACTAAAATACACCGTTGGTCCCTAAACTTTCTCAAAACCATTATCATGCTCCCTAAGTTTGCAAAATCATCGCCATGCGTCCAAAAATTAAGTTTTTGAGGCTGAATGCGTCCCTTGACCCATAATGGTGAGGTCAACGCTCATTTTTTGTTATATTTTCAAGGGCATAATAGTTCAACCACGTTTATAACTATCATATGGTTAAATCTAACACGACATTCAACTTCAGGGACCAACTGTGTACTAATATATCTTTCATTGTTATCAAAATTTTGAATTATATTGCTGTCTTACTCTTATAAGATACTCCATTGATTGGATCAAAAAACGTAAATCAGCTTGTCTTATCTTTCATTGTTGACCATGTTTTATCTCATGGAGATTCGTTGATCGTTGCTAATTGAGAGTTACACAAAGGTTTTATGGGCCGTTCTGCCCTTTATACTTTTTTGAATTTAGTTTAGTATAAAAAGTACAATGAAAATTGGTTGTGAAGTTGATGTGTGCACATATAACAACCCTGCAAATACATGAAAGACAGAAAGAACCATTTGGTTTGAGTGCTATAGTTTTCGAATTGCATAAATTTGTAGATGGAAAATGATTGGCATGACTAATTCATTGCCTAAAACTTGTGACTAATCCATTGAAGTTGTGAGTTGTGGCACATGGAAAATCATCAGCCGGAACTAAAAATATGTAATTATTTCAATTTACCAGATTAATTTTTAATTATTTTTTCGCGTTTGCTTGTTTCGGTTATTCTGTTTATCTTAAACTCATGTTTACTTTGGAGACTGATATCTCATATCTTATAAGCTCAGTGTTGATTACGTCAATTTTTTTTTTTTTTTTTAATTTTAATTTCGCTCCATTTTTAAATTGTCTAAAAATAATTTAACGGATTACAATAAGATGGCAGGCAAACGAGCAACAAGTTGCGCCGCAACCCCCTTTTGGATGACAAAACCAATCCTACTAAAAATGAAGTTTTGTTTCTTGAGGGTTGAAAAATTACTATGCACAACCCGTTGAACTCTAGACAAAAACTTCTCTGCTTCTGGAGCTAGGAAACCAAATAATCAACAGTGATATTTGTTTTTGTTTTCTTCCTCGTCTTCCTTCTTTTCTATTATGGGTAAATTGGTATTTCAGTGATGTTTAAAATTGAACAGATATCATGGTATTCACGTGTTATACATTTTTAAGAGTATGCTATATTTCGTTTTTGTTACTCGACCGCAATAGGGTACCCGTATGGCACCTCTGGTTTCTCTTAGCTGCCATCCTTTGAGTTTAAATGTCAAATTTGTACTAGAAAGTTATAGTTGCTTTCTATATGTATGTAATTGACAAATCAATTTTGTATTCATACAACTTGTTGTTGCCTTTTGTCTCAGTTCTTGATTTTCGCTCAAAAAGATAATCTAGTCTTATCAATCTGTCGTTTAAACTAGCTTCCATACTGGGTTCTTGAGGGTGTAGATCTTTGAGTCATGTTCTATGTGTAGCCTTCACTATATCTATATTGTTTACTCTTATAATATATCTTCAAGTTAGATAACCATATGATAGTTATAAATGTGGTTATGCTCTTAGATATGACCTCACCATTATGGGTCAAGGGACGCATTCAGCCTCAAAAACCTAACTTTTGGACGCATGGCGATGATTTTGCAAACTTAGGGGGCATGACGATGGTTTTGAGAAAGTTTAGGGACTAACGGTATATTTTAGTCTAAAATTGAAACTATTGTCCAATCGCAATTTACGTACCTTGGTTCAAGTCTGACATTGAAACCAAAAAAATAATATTATGCTAGTAACTATCTATCAAGTCAAATAATTGTGATTGTAAATTATTGGAATTATTCGAATATTGTGTTTATGTGAATATTAAATGTTGTATTTTCTCGAATGTGTAGCAAAAAGAACATACAAATTAACTATTCATGCTCCACAATAATAGTAGCTAAAGATGACAAACTTAAGGAACGCAAAATGCTAATAAAAAAAGAGATGTGATGCATGGATCTAATAAATAGGCCTAACCGTGGACCTGCCGTATTAATAACTTGTACATTTGATAAATGTACAAGTTAAATGTACAAGTTATTAATACGGTAGGTCCACGGTTAGACCTATTTATTTGGCTCATCTATCATTTTTGATAAAAAAAAAAAANAGGAAATCATAATGAAGGATTCATGGTGGGTTCTACTTCTAAAGGTTCAATGATTCAAGGGTTTTAAACTTTTAATTGGTGGTTCACAATTTTTGTTTTTATATTTGATCATATTGAAAGAGTGTTAAATCATTGAGATGAACAATCATGCTATTCATTTGACTAATTCTTTAAGCATGTTGAGATGATTGTGTATACTTTTTTGATGATGCAAAGTTTCGGGTCAAATTAATATATTGCTTGCAATACATAAATTACATATACATTGGCTTATTGGTTTAAAAGGAAAGAGAGAAAAAGACAAAAGAAAAGGTAATCGTGACTTGTCATTAAGAGATGGATTAAAGGTTTATTGCTTGAAAAATTATGAGAATGAAACCAAATTATGGTGCTAGACAAAATCATTTGAATGCAACAAGCAACAATTAAAAATGAAAAAGCAACCGAAAAAGTTGACGTTTTTACATCAAAATTAAAGCTTGCATTATCGTTAGTTTATTTTCAATTCACATTACAAATCTCTTTGGATTTCGTTTCTAACTAAATGTGTTGTATTTGATGTTGGGGTTTCAGAGATTATGACATCTTTGACACACATGAAATGTAAGCATTGTTTTGCAAAAATAACTTCTCATAGATTTTAGAAAAGTTATTTTCAACTAATTTTTATATTTTAGCCTACGCATCATAGAGTAAAGATCAAATGAGAAATAAAACTAAAATGATAAGGATGAGAAGAAACCACAACCGCACATTTTAGATGCACCTACAAAAGTAGATGCATCTCCACTTAAATTTTTTTTCCTTATTTGAAATGTGTGGCCAGGAATATTTCTCACTCTTCTCATTTGATTTTCTCTTCTCACTAGATCTCTTCCCACGCATCATATCCATCTATAACTACATCTACAGTTACCACAATAGTTATATCCGCAAAACATAACATAAGACTTAGGGCCCGTTTGGTACATGGGTTTTAGTGGGTTTGGATTCAATAATTCTTGAAATCAAGCGTTTGGTACATTCTTTTCAAATAAGACAAGTGTACTGAATCACAGATTTCATTCTACCCTATGTTGGTGGTTTTTATGAATCCAACCAATAAAAAAATTCTTTTGATTTGATAGAATTTTTTCAACCACACATTATTCATTCTTTTTCTTACTTTCTACTTTTTTTATTTCGAACAAAAAAATAAAACTTATTAAATATTTTGGGGTAAATTAGACAGATAGGTAATGAACTTTGAAAAATTTCTAATGTTAGGTAACGAACTCTCAAAAATACTAATATAACCAACCAAACTTGTTGAAACCTTTAATGTTATGCTATATGACCGTTTAAGCTTATTGGGCCACGTGTAACCACAAAAATCGTCTATTTGACTGTTAAGCGGTGAAGATGAAAGCCGGGATGAGTAGTTCATATTTTGGTTTAGCGAATTAATTCTTGACCCACCCATGTCGTATTCTTCAATATAATCACCCATGAAAGGCGACTTATTAAAGTCGTCCATTAGTTGTTGTTGACGATAGTGATCAAGATCCAGATCTTGACGGCTAGGTGTAGTCCTAAACCTACTACTTAAACCCTTCATGATCGGGGATGACTGATTAGACCACATAGGCCCACCTCGAGGCGATAAACCTCCCGGTGTCAATGGAGGGGTCGAACTAGGAGGTATCATAATCGACGGGGAACCAAGCGAGAAAGGACTAATTAATGAAAGATCAGATAAAGATCGAGGAGAAAGTACAGCAGAGCCTGTGGAAGGGTGTAATGGTCGAAGTTCTTCCCGTTTATGAGCAAAAAAGCATACTTTTCAATTACATCCAACTTCATCCTTACACAAACGGGTTCGATATTGTGCAGGATGAAGCCAACACTCAAAAATCCCATGAGCATATTCACAATTATCACCTAGTCTACAAGTTCCTTTCCTAAACTCGGGACAAGGTACACAGCTATAATGATACTTCCGTGGGTCCCGTCTTCTAGCATTCTCGCCCGGATGAACAAACGGGCATTCAGTCCAATCATGAGAATAAGCTCTAGAACATGGCTTGATCTTGAAAGTATACATCCTAAACTCATCGGTATTATATACCCCATTTTTCATATCAGGCAACGACAAATCAACCGGATACTCTTTCTTAGTCGAAATAGGTGAAACGGAGCCCAAACCAGTACCCTTTTGTTCTTCCATATGGCTATCAACTAGTTCACTTAAAACACATAACTCTTCATTATCAGAGTAACCATTTAACATAAGCTCTAAGAACTTCCTTCTCGAATCAAAACTAGACCCAAACACCAACGGAATCAAGTCCACAGGTCGATTCCCGTTAACATTCAAACAACTAGTATCAGCATTAGCATCCATCAAAAGCTTCACAACTTCAACACAAGCATTCCTAAGTCTCGGCACTTAATCCACTACACTAAATCTTTCTCCAAAACCATTCCTAAGCTATCCCAACTCTAATAATCTTGAGCACATTGAACCCACAACTCGACCTTATAACTGAAACTCGACACCAACAGCGACTACACACCCGAATCCACCAATCCACGAGACCAAACCCTCGACCAAATACCCCATCCGAGACTCACTACCACCCAAATCCAAGCACACGCAATCCACACATGACTCGACTCTCATCCAAAAGCTCGACACAAAAAGTATAACGACTCGACAACACACAAATGATACTAAACTTAATTATTAACCTCATTTTTTATAAAATTTAACCATTATTAGATTAAAACTTGTCAAAAATTCGTGAGAATGGCTCCCCACAGTCGAGTATATGTCGAACAATAGTGGGTTTACTACCTTAGACCTTCGGTGATAATAAAAGGAGGGAGATGGTGTTGATGGGTGGTGGGTCGCGACTGAAACGCGAATAAGGGGCGTGTTTGGAGACGATTTGTAGCGCGTGATGATGATGGTGTGGGCGGTGTAAATCCACGCGAGGTGGTGATGATGTTATCGCCGGAATACGGCCGGAAAAAGAGAGAGATGAAGGTGGTCTGAGGTGCGGCTAAGAGAAGAGAGAAGGAGTGTTTGTTCGATTATGAAGAGGGAGTATTTCTGTCATTTTTGTCTTTTTGTAAATGTTTACTGGTTTAGCCGGTGACCAGTTGCAAAAGTGACACATATTGCATAACATTAAAGGTTTTAACAAGTTTCGTTGGTTATATTAGTATTTTTGAGAGTTCGTTACCTAACATTAGAAATTTTTCAAAGTTCATTACCTATCTGCGTAATTTTCCCAATATTTTGATTTGATAGAATTTTTTCAACCACACATTATTCATTCTTTTTCTTTTTCTTACTTTCTAATTTTTTTATTTCGAACAAATAAATGAAACTTATTATATATATATATATATATATATATATATATATATATATATATATATATATATATATATATATATATATATATATATATATATATATATATATAT
>LBNU01018319.1:245128-256324 GCA_014162995.1 Artemisia annua | reverse complement strand
ACTTTTTTTTTTTTTTTTTTTTTTTTTTAAGTTTTTGATTTTACAGCATGGATGTTTTCAAAAAATCCCAAGTGCATATATGTTTATTTTTTATTTTATTTTCTTTTTAAATATGTGTTTTTAGTGTAAAATTGCTTAACTATTTTGCTATAACTAATAATATTCAATCAAAAATCACAAAATAAAATATTGCATTTATACTTTTTAAAGTTTAAACAAAAATCTCAAAATAAACCTCTATAATAATTCAAAAATCCTATACTTTAAACTACATTTCATTTGATTACAAGTAAAAAAAAACACATATGCAATAATCGTATTTCTTCCGCAATTTATCTCCTTGCATGCATGTGTGGATTCGTCTCCATTCGTTCAACATCATCCTTGTCATCTCATAGGTCTTGAATATCATCATAATCTTCATAAGTCCTGACACAAACATAATCAAATATAATTAGACCGCAATAAAAATGAGTAAACAAATTTTGAAATCAAAACAACTAGCATAACACATATGCACAATATTCATCTATATCGAATGAATGCGAACATAAGTGCATGCCTTTTAAAAACATATATGTTTGCACTAACCACATAATGGCCCTTTGATTAAACTCATCTAATGTGTTATGGTTGTATGTTAGTGTCGAAACAACTAGCATAACACATATGCACAATATCCATATATATCAAACGAACGCAAACATAGGTGCACGACTTCTAAAAACATGTAATCGGATTATTTTTCAAGTCCAAACTAACACATATTTAAACATCAGAATCACAAGTTCAGATCTTCGGCTAATATATATTAACATATATGCACACTAATTTTATATTAACATGTATGCACATTTACAAATTACATGAATGCAAAATATTGGCTCTTATACTAAAACCTTTATCACAACAGATTCAAGAACCAGAGAGTTGATAAACAATTAAAAATGAACCACGTACTCCAACGTCACAATCACAATTTCAGCTAATATATACACTTATTTAACAATTCAATTTGACTAACTTCTATTAGTCACACATACAATATAGCAGAAAGAACTATATAAACACATCGATAGTGGGGTTTACGTGAAAGAAAAAAAAAAAAAAAACCTGNATGTTTGTGTTGAAGGCAGGGCATGGCAATGGTCATAATAAACTGATGTGTTTTTACTTAAGCGTACTCTGAAAACTTTGGGGACCAACATGTAATCGGGCCTTGTGTTTATTCAAAACAAAACTTATGTATAACAATTGACTTGTTTTGGTAACAAATTCGAAACGGATTTTTATCCCGTTCTTTATGTATCTTGTGTTGTGATATTGATTTAGTAGCACCCAAAATGCATGTATGCTTCCGCGAATCTATAATTTTGGGGGTGTTACATGAAACCTGGCTATTTGATTAGGATTGTAAAACAGTGGGTCCAATAGGTTTGATGTCTAATTTTCAAATCTCCATTTTAAACCAAACATAGGTTTTAGTCTTCTATCAACCTAAACCCACTCAAAACTTGTTAACCAAACTAGTCATAAATACTTTTTAATAAAAATATAATATTTTATTAATAGTGAAAAGGAAATTACATAATACTTAGGAAAAAAAAACACATAATTATATCTAAAAATCGCAAGTCCATCCATATTTCTCCGCGAGTAATACTTTTTGAAGAAAAAAACTTCACATGCAGTTCTATCATAAGATTTTTTTAATAATTGACACAATTATAATTTAACAATTATTAATATAACAAACTACAAGTTGCTATCTAATTTATCCTTCGCTTGGTTTTATCCCATATACCTCCCCGGCTACTCATACTACTCTTATACACATCCTTCAACTTCTCTTCCCCAAAACCTGCAAACAAACAACTCATCACCACCCTCATCTCCATTTATTACCACCTTCCTTCACCATCGTTCTTCACTGCCATTAACCATGCCCTTTGATCTCATGTCAAATATGTGCGATAAACACATACACATGTAAGAATATTTTGTATACAAATTATAAACTCGATTTCAAGATCCATATATCTGTTAGCCCCATGGTCTTATAAAGGGATTTCATTATTATTTTTTTAATAGCCTCAAACGGTCAAAAAACTAGCCGTTCAACGGCTATATTTTTCTTCCCCTCTCCCATGATTCAACGGCAATATATGCCGAGCCCCTCCATGTCGAGCCCATGCCGCGTGGGTGGCGGCGGTGTTGATTAGCGGCATGGGGCATGCCGAGCCCCACTGCCACCCCCTAAATGTTTAATTCATCAAATCAAACCAAATTACATTTCGGAATTGATTTGCACACTTAGATTTTTATTTTTTATTGGGACACTCAATTGTATGCATTGCATATTTGTACAGTGCTTACTATGTGTTTTAACTACCTATACAATTGAATGTTCTAATAAAAAATATGAGTGTCCCAATCAGTTCTTTTTCCTTCATAAAAGGATGCTACTATTAATACCCCACCCCACTTTCTACATTCTCCACCCTACTCCATTTTACATGCAACACAATTTTTGTTCTATATTTTTTTGTCAGTTTAATACTTTTGACTTACTAAATTTTATATTTTCNTATATATATATATATATATATATATATATATATATATATATATATATATATACAGCTTGTCTACAATTTTGTAGCCAAGTGGCTACAATCCCTTCACAAAATATACACAAGCCATGAATCAGGACCCACTGTAAAGAATCAGGGTCCTACAAAAAAAATCAGGGACCCACATATATAACACAAAATTGTAGCCAATTAGCTACAAAGAATTGTAGCTAATATATTCCATATATATATATATATAGATATATATATAGGATTTGGTTCCATTGAGAAGGATTTTTGATTGAGAAGAATGAGAAGCAATCTTGGCCATTGAAATCATTTAATTGTAAATAATTATATAAACAAACTTTTAGGATGAAAAGGGTAAGAATGTAATTAAATCATTCAAAATTTTAATTAATGACTTGGGTGTTACATTCCATCGAGTTATTCACTTCCTTTTTTAATTTAATTGAATCGTATATATAAATTTGACCACACCCCCTATCTAGTGAATCAATCATTATTTTACATATCCAGATTATAAATTTTACTATTATATACGATTCAATTTTTTTTCTTTTGATGTCTTTATATGATTCAATTACTTATGATAGTTTTGTATATATTGAATCATTTAAAGACCTTGTTAGTGTTATTGTTTTGAATCATTTTCAATTAGTGAATCAAACAATATGCTAGTGCTTAATTTTGAATCATACTCCGATATGTAACTCAAAACAAATTTGTGAACATCATACTCCGATATATAAATCATAACCAGATTATTGATTCATATTTTGATTAGTGAATCATAATCGAATAAGTGAATCATTAAAACAAATTGGTAGTTATTTGATTATGAATCTTATTCGGAGTGGTGAATCAATAGTAAAGTCCGTTTTGTTAGTTTTTTCTTTTGAATCATTACTCATTGAGCAATAACGATTCAATAATGAACTATCTTTAAGAGTATAAAAGATGTCACTTGCATGAATTTATGCAAAAAATTTCAAAAGCTATAATCAATATTCTAAAGCAAAAAAATTGTTCATATATATCACACTTTCATGACGATATAAAACCTTTGAGACAATGATTCATTTAAATTTAGATATATATGATTCAATAAAAATAGATCTTACGACTCAACAATATGTAGGAAATTCTTATAAAATTAAACGCTTCTTGATTCTTAAAACAGTTAGGAACTTTGTCCAAAAAGTAAAAGCAATAAAAATTGGTTCAAAGTTGTTGTGATATAGTATTTTAGTTCGAAAACATTTGAGACGTTATAACATGATTGATAAAATATAAAAGAACCAACCGAATGATTCTGGAATGTTGTGGTCTCATTTCTTTAGGTATGATTTTCATTGAAAAAAAAAATGGTTGGTAATTCCTTAGTTTTATGGGGTCTTCATCGTTGGAGCAACATGAATGAAAATGTAGGGGTAGACATCTATCTATACTACATTCTATACTACATATAGAGAAAATTGTCCAACCTTGAAAAATGAAATCTTAAAAGTCAAGGGTGAGAGAAAATAAATTGTGTAATTAATACTCTTATTAAAACACCCCATAACTTAAAAGTACAATAATTTATTCACATTGTACAACCAATTAAAAGCATATATTAGAGTAAATTGCATTTTTAGTCCCTAAGGTTCGGCCAAATTGCAGCTTTGGTCCTTAACGTTTCGAAAGTGCAACGGTGGTCCTCATTTTAAAGTTTTTGCTGCATGTTTGGTCCCTGGTCTCCATCAAATGACACAAATACCCCCGTCTTTTTCTTTTTTTATATTCCATTTCAGTTTTTAACACAAATGGTCCTTGTGTTGCGCAAGGCTTTACAAATTTAGTCCTTTTTTCACAAATGGTCCTTCTTACACAAAATCGTCCTTGTTTTGCGCAAGGCTTACACAAATGGTCCTTGAGTCCGTTTTTCTTCCGGTTTTTACGTTTTCGTCCGTTTTTCTTACGTTTTTATCTGTTTTTTCTGTTTTTTTTACGTTTTTGTCCGTTTTTCTTACTTTTTTTACATTTTCATCCGTTATTCTTACGTTTTTCCGTTTTCATACGTTTTTGTCCGTTTTTCTTACGTTTTTTCCGTTTTTGTCCGTTTTTTAAGAAAAAGGGACAAAAACGGATAAAAATTGAAAAAACGTAAGAAAAACGGACGAAAACGTAAAAACCGGAAGAAAAACGGACTCAAGGACCATTTGTGTAACCCTCGCGGAACACAAGGACGATTTTGTGTAAGAAGGACCATTTGTGAAAAAAATGACTAAATTTGTAAAGCCTTGCGCAACACAAGGACCATTTGTGTTAAAAAATGAAAAGGAATATTAAAAAAGAAAATGACAGGGGTATTTGTGTCATTTGATGGAGGCCAGGGACCAAACATGCAGCAAAAACTTTAAAATGAGGACCACCGTTGCACTTTCGAAACGTTAAGGACCAAAGCTGCAATTTGGCCAAACCTTAGGGACCAAAAATGCAATTTACTCAATTTATGCACAATGTTTTCCTTTTTATTTTTTTCGGTTATCAAATTTACATGACACATGTATGTGTAGATATTTCTTTAAACATTTTATGGATATAACATTTAGCTTTTAATAGTAGATAACACAAACTTTTTATCATTGAAGGTGATTTGCACATAAGTTTTTAATTTGCAAATGTGACAAGTAGCTAAAACATGTTATAAATAATACTCCTTCCATCCCATAATTATTGTCCACTGTTTATTTTTTAAGTCTTCGTTTTAAAACTTTGATCCTATACATTTTTATTTGTGTTATATAATACTTTGATAAAAATTATACCAATGAAAAATACATTTAAAACTCAACTCATTCATATATTTTGCATCAAGTAATATATAACACAAATACAAATATTTAAGGCCAAAGTTAGTGGACCATAATTATGGGACGGAGAGAGTATATAACTACATGGTGCATTAAAAAGAGTATAATAAAACTGGGGTGATACACACATTTTTTGCATACATAATAGGGCTGAGCATCGGTTCCGGACCGGACCAACCAAGACCGAGACCGAATTCGCCCAAAAGCCGAGATCGAGGACTGGACCGAATGTGGTCGGTCCGGTCTGGTCCGGTCGACTGACCGATCCGATCCGATCGGGTGATTTGCTCAGCCCTACATAACCGTATGTGCAAGGTAATGTTGTCCATTGTATAACTTTTATAAAATGATCTATGTAATAAGAAAATAATGTATTTTTCTTTCCCAATAATAAATTAAAATGTGCAAAATCAATTTCTTTTAATCATTTTATAATATATGGGTCAACTTATCATTGGAGCTTTAGTCCAATGGTAAAGGTGCTTGTACTTGAGTCAATAGACTCGGGTTCAAGTCTCTTCCTTAGCACTAAAGTCCAATTGATACCATTCCCTCATCGCAAATGCTCAGTTGACCGGTCCAAGGAGGGCCTATTGGAGAAAATGGCCAAGGGTTAGATCCCAACTCCTAACTAATTAGGTCAATGAGAACAGGTGCTCATCGCATGGGACCGGGTCATTGGGAAGGGTCTGGTTGACATCAAAAGATGCATGAAATCAGGGTGTTCCCACCGATTTACACCTTTGGAGAATATATGGGTCAACTTACATAAAATTGCGAGTGGATTACCTGTTTTTGAAAAGGGAGATGATTGACACACTCAAAAAATTAATTGGCACTCTAATGTACAAGTACTATAAGCATCCTGTAATATATGTACAATTGTTTATTTTAATAAAATTAAATAGAGTGTGCCAATCAAAACAAGAAGTGGGTTTTAAAGTCAAAAATCACACCATCATCCAAGATTAGTTATATGCAAGACTCCAAAGTCATTTTTATTTATAATAATTGGTAGATGTTACGAGTAATTATCTTTAAATACCTACTTTGACAAGGGTCTTAAAGTCAAAAATCATACTTAAATGAAACCTAATCAATCACTACCAAATATCAAATGACAAAAAGACAAAACATGCCCACATGTTAAGACTTAAAATTTGGAGAATAAAGATCAGATGTACATTTAATTTAACTAGAATACCAGATGGGTTATAATCATACGTAGATATTTAGACCTAGTCTTATACGTAGGGTCATTACTTACCGTATTATAATTAAAATCGGCATACACACCTTAAATTTATTTTAATTTTTAATTCAACAAACTACTCGTATGAGATAAAAGTTTGATGTTCCCATAATTGAATATACAACGGATCAACATTTCCTATCAATTTTGCAACAATCCACAGTTTCTCAACAACCAATGATTAATTTAAGTTCACACAACTAAAAACAATAAACCACTTGGTGTATAAACCAATAATTTGCACTTTACTATAAAATAAATATTCCAATTTTTTATACAAGTCCTAATCATTGATAAGTTGAAACTTAATTTAATCCAACTTCGTAAGAAAGTGTTTTAACATTGCTACTTACACTTATTAAAATAATGATATAAACTATTCTCTAAGCCGTATGATTAGCAACTTCTGCAAAATTATAATAGTAATTTTGCTACGTCTCAAAATAAATGTTTTCTTTTAGTTAAGAAAATGTTTTGTAGTTTTGTAATTCGGGAATAGACACCTACTTCGGAACGAGCTAAACTAACTTACATAGAAAACCGCATAATTACTTATCTCAAATGGTAATCTTAACATAATATATTACGTAATATTTAGCTATTTACATTTTTTTTATTTTATTTATTTTATTTTTTATTTTTTATTTTTTTTATAAAAATGCAATAATCAGATAATCTCAAAACTAACCTGTAAATAAATATATCATCATCTTCTTCAAGACTCTTGTTGCATGCATAGCAAAAGCTCAGAAAACCCTCGCAACTAGGTTTCGGACCAGGCTTCTTCAACTCAGTCGACCCACAACAGCTCTCCACAACACAGTCATCATAAATATGAATCGTTTTCGGGTTCGGTCCATGAGACACAACTCTAGTATACTCTTCTGTTAGCTCCATTTCTTTTAAGCTTAAAGGACCCGAAAAACAGTTTCGGGGAGACCCGTACCCGGTTGGAGTAGTGACTAAACTCCTTGTTTTGATCCCATAATCACTAGAGTTGTTATTATTATTATCAGGGATTTGTATCTTGAGATTTGATGCAAAGAGTATTTTACGGTTTATTTTATTTGGTTTGTAAATAGTTTGATCATCATTTGGTTGGTCTTCTATTAGTGCAAGTGCTATACCTTCATGATCATATTTCTCACATGGGTTTTCGTTTTTTTTAAAAACCTTCATGGGTTTGATTCTACTTTTGTTGATCTCAAATGGGTCGTTTACAGAATTGAAATTGGTTTCGAGAATCGAAGTGGGTGATGATTCTGTCTCAACTAGGGTTTTTGGTGAAAATAAGGTGTTAAAAAACCTTGGTGATGGTAAAAAAGATGAAACGGGCCGGGTCGGGTTTGGGTTTTGATCACTCATGATTAAATTGCTTTCAAAAACTAGAACTACAGTATATTCAAAAGAAAGATTTGAAAAAAAAAAATTAAGAAAAAAATTCAGTAACTTCCATGGTGAGTTTGATTTTCTAAGTTCTATTTTTTTAAGGCACAAAAAAAAGGTTCAAGAAAAACAAGAAGTGATACGGATTAGAACCCAAGTGTTGGTAACAAAGTTGAAATTTGATTTTTTGTGGTTTAATCTACCCATTTAACCAAAAAAAATTGAGTGTTCAAATAAGGTTACTGAAAATAAGAGGTAAAAAGCTGATGTGTTTGATTTAAGGACTTACATGTGTACTATTGTTTGGAGATGTCGCCACGATGAACATCTTTGTGTGTTTGTGGATGTGTTTGTGTCAGTTTGTGTGTGAGAGAGAAATAGAATAGATAGAGAGATTTTTGCTGAGGTGAAGTGAAGTGGTATGAGTTTGAAGCCTTTTTAACAAAGAGTTGTGGCATGTGAGAGAGAGAGTTTTAGTTGAGTTAAAATTTCTTCCGAATAAGGTGTAAAGGGGTGTGTGTGTGGGACGTGTGTGTATGAGAAATAGATGGGACTTTGTTAACTTTGAGTTCCAAAATTATTGCTTTCGTTTAGTAGATTTTTTTATTTTTATATATATATTTTTTTTCACATATTTTTTATTTATTTGTTTTTGGTGTCACTGGCTATCAGAAAAATATAAAATTGCACAAAATATTCTTTTTTTTTTTTTCCTTTTGTTACAGTACAACATAATTTTTTATCAGTTTAATAATTTTGACTGGTTAAATTATATATTTTCTATTCCAACTTTCCGTTTCACAATTTTATAATATAAACAAAATTATAAAAAATAAAATAACAAAACTAGAAAAACAGGGGGTGTCATTTGTAAAAGATTTACTTATAACCATACCCTTTTTTTCTTTACAAATTACTAGCGCCATTGTCAAAATTGTTACAGCATTATGTCACGACCCGCCTACTTGATACAATTATTTTCGAGGTTTGACGAGATTACGGATTATTCAACACTTCTCTTGGAAGAGCTTGGATAATCTTGGAAAACTTTAGAAGATGTAGGAAGATGTAAGAAACTCTAGAACCTTATAGAAGTCCTAGAAGCTTATGGAAATCCTAGAAGCTAACATGGAAGAATCTAGAACCTTGTACATAGTAGTATAAATAGATGCAACCTCATTTGTAGAGATCATCCAACAAAGTTCACTTGTAATCACTCTTGTAAAGTTCTTTAAGTAATACAAAGCGTTTTTCATATTCCACTTGTTCCTTTCTTTGAAGTTTTCTATAGTTGCATACATCGTTGAGTATTCGAGCAAGGCTGAGCTTAGTCGAGACTAAGTGCCGCATGGAAGACCTTGTAGAGACAAGTCTGTGACAATTAGGTACCATCACACTAGTTAAACTTTCACTCAGTGCCACGTCAGCGCCACATCAGCTTTAACCATTTCACCTTAACTAAAAAAAAAACGCNTTACCAGGTTACGGCGGGGGTTAACGTGCAACCTTAACGCAAAGGCACAGTATGGTAACATGGGCTTAACGTGCGTTAACTCTCCTCCACGTCACCCTTAACACAGCACTTGCGTGACCACACCGAGTGCTCTTATAACCAGGAAAAAATTGTGATTTAGTTGGTTCATTTAGTATACCTGTTTTGTTTTCTTTTCTTTACAAATTACTAGCACTATCGTCAAAATTGTTACAATCACGAAGAACTTCTGATTTCGTGCTTACTAGCACTATTGTTAAAAGAGTTATGAGAGAAAGAGGTTTAGTTGAGGTGACATTTATTCCGAGTAATGTGTTTTTAACTAGAGGGGTGTGTGTGAGAAAGAGATGGTACTTTGTTAAACTTTGAGTTCCATGAAGGTTATCTATTACGAAACTATTGCTTCATTAAGTAGACCTTTTTTTTTAATTACAAATTACTAGCACTATCATCAAAATTGTTATAATCACGAAGAACTTCTGATTTCTAGCACTATTGTTAAAAACGTTATGAGAGAAAGAGATTTAGTTGAGGTGAAATTTGTTCCAAGTAAGGTGTTTTTAACTAGAGGGATGTGTCTAAGAAAGAGATGGTACTTTGTTAAACTTTGAGTTCCATGAAGGTTATCTATTACGAAATTATTGCTTCATTTAGTAGACCTTATTTTTTTTATTTATTTTTTATTTTTTTTAAACAAATTACTAGCACTATCGCCAAAATTGTTATAATCACGAAGAACTTCTGATTACGTGCTTACTAGCACTATTGTTAAAAGCGTTATGAGAGAAAGAGGTTTAGTTGAGGTAAAATTTGTTCCAAGTAAGGTGTTTTCAACTAGAGGGGTGTGTGTGAGAAAGAGATGGTACTTTGTTAAACTTTGAGTTCCATGAAGGTTATCTATTACGAAATTATCGCTTCATTTAGTAGACCCCTTTTTTTCTACAAATTACTAGCACTATCGTCAAAATTGATATAATCACGAAGAACTTCTGATTACGTGCTTACACATATCTTTTACCTTATTTAACGGATCAAAACGACCATAAACATCCAAAACAACCATATAATGTTACAAATATCCTTGGAATGTGTTTTTGTGTATTTCAGGTACAAAAAGATTGAAAACAAGGCAAAAGAGAGCAAAACGGAGCTTGGATGTGAAAAGAAGCTAAATGGAGCATTACCGGATCGACTCGACACAATTTGAAGCATATATTGAAGAAAAGTCAAAGGAAAGAAAGTCAAAGTCAATCCCGGGAAGTGACATGGGGGTGAGCTTGGAAAAACGAACACCAAACCCAAAATTACCTTTTTACCCTCAACCAAAACCCAAATAACCAAATTACCCTCAACCCGAAACTTAATTTCTAAATCTATTTCAAAACCCAAATCCCAAAACCTTTTTCCAAAACCATTTCAAAATAAAAATTCATTTTTCAAAAATAAAAACCAAAAACATTTTTTCTTTTGTCAAAACTTAATTAGTATTTTGTTAAAAACTTTTTAATAATAATAATAATAATATTATTATTATTATTATTATTATTATTATTATTATTATTATTATTATTATTATTATTATTATTATTATTATTTTTATTATTATCTACAAAA
>LBNU01018319.1:183086-221806 GCA_014162995.1 Artemisia annua | reverse complement strand
AAAAAGAGGTAAAACTATTCAACCCCCCCTTCTAGTTTTCCACAATTGGTATCAAGAGCCACGTCGCTCTAATTTTCAAAACAAATGGTTTTAAAAATTGAGTACGATCCATGTATCAAATTACCTATTAAGGAGGATTAAATATGAAAAGTGTTTTGTTGATTAACTTGTATTAGATTTGATATTATATACACTAATTATACTAGCTCGAAATAAATTATGCTTAAAATAAGTATTATATGTTCGGTATTAAACTTAGAAAGTTTCACACATTTCCACAAAGTTAGAAAATAATTTTTAACAAAAAATGCATTTTTGGAGTACCAGATGGGCGGCCCCCTTAATTGTCTGGGCGGCCCCCTTAAATACTGGGCGGCCTCCTTAAAATTAAGGGGTCCGCCTGTCTGTTCGACAGTTTTCAGAAACTTTGAAAAATCATATAAAATTAACCGTAAGTCCGTAGAAGTCGTGCCACCCGGCGTTTTAAAGGTAATTGAGTCTAATTTCATTTAAAATTACTTAAAAATAATCATTTCAAAGTTAAATTTGTCAGAAAGGCAAAATAATACATGGTGGTCAAACATTTGTGTCTCGTTTTAACGTAAAACTTTTGTTTTACCTTTTCCTTCAAGTCGGACATTCCTAGTTGATATACTTTTGAAAAATTAAGTATTTATGTTTTCAAAATATTGATCTTAATTAAATTATAGAATGGGAAGGAAACTATTTTATTTTCAAATAAAATCGAGCTAAGTAAACATTGGTGTATATAATACACAAAACGACGACAAGTGTTTTATGTGTTATGTGAACTTCTTTGTGATTATATTTTGTTAATAGAATATATTAGATAATCATTGCTATTTGAAGTTTAGCTAATTGTATATCTAAGTATATGTGCCCTATTAGTTTATAGCTAGTTTTCCGGTTTATTCTTAACTAGATCTTACGCTAGATTTCTTGCGTTAGGATTGCTATGTTATGCTTGCATTGCATATAGGTATAGATGGCTTAATGTTACTCAAACATCTTGTAAATGAGTTAAATTTAGTCACCTAAATATTTCAATCAATTTAATCTATTCTCAACAACACACTTAAATATTTTCAACAAATTACCTTGTTTTACCGTAGGTTGTTTAAATAAGAGAAATTGGATCATTTTAAAACATTAGTAGTTATATAAAAGAAAAAGTATTTTCAAAATCTAAGTGTGTTCATTATACGCAACAATGAATAGTTTTTCAAATAAACAAAACATATAACAATCATGTAGTAATAAGTCAACTTTCAATCATTCACTAACCTCACTTATAAATAATCTTAGGATTAATGGAACACACTACCAAAATATCTATTTATTTAAAATGAGTGTTCGTGAGGGTCAAGAAAGATCTTGATATTATATCAATACATTATTCAAATTATGGTTGATATATTTATCAAATCTAATTGATATGTTTTTGAGTGTGGACAAGAAATTGGATTGTTATTTGCTTAGTTTCAAGATTATATCAAATTACAACAAAGGATATAGTCTTGAATCTACATACTCAATCACACTCGATTGATATGAAAATAACAAAATCCTTTTCCAAGACGATAAGAATATGCATCGGATCATAACTCACACTTGTGAATATGATGTCATATTGAGTCTACTTGTTCAATAGTTGTGTTCCAAATATTTAGCAAACACATTCATAAAATATACATTGAAGTAGGATTGACAACTTGGATGTTTCATCCGAAATATTCAAGAAATTTACATTGTAGTACAATGGATAAATGTGTCATCTCCGAAAAACCAAACATGAGCAAAATAACAACATATGTAAACTTTGCTCACACTACTTAAAATCATCACTCCAAACTAAAATACATATTTAAGAATAATACACACTATATATTCTATGTATTTCATTTTCCTTGTAGCATGAATGGTTGTGTTACAAGATAATGCTCTACACATTCCTTTTTGAAATAATATAAGTTATTAGAATTGAAAAATAACTTGTCAAAATGCATAAACAAGTAAAATTTTTTTTTTTTCAAATACTAGTTAAATTATGATATATAACATTGGCAAAAATCATAGAAAATAATATTTGTTTAAGAATATATAAGTGTCTTGTTTTAATATCATTTGAAGATCACAAACTCATTTAAGATAAATAATCTTAATGAGATTCATTTCACAAGATATGCTAAGGAGCATTCTTCAATCAAGCACATTTATTAAATCAAGTAATATGCCATTAAAACCAAACAACCGGTAAATCATAAACAAAAGATTAAAACATTTTGTTTACTCTTGTCTAAACATTCAACACGTCTCTATTAGGATCATGAGTAAAATATATCATCTAGATTTACCTTCATAAAAACATGATGTTTGAGTCACTTAAGCCAAGTATTAGTGAACCAAGCAAACTTCATATTTGGTACCCTTCGTTAGGTAAATTTAGGAACTCAATTTCTTCTAAAAAGAGAATGACTACTGGAGAATCTATTGACTAGAAATTCAATTTAACCTAACGGTTGAATTGCTTCTATGTGAGAAGTTGGGTGTGTGTAACCCGTAAAAATGGTCGTGTTTAGCCTGAATTGAGCACCACTAGTAATAGTCTCATACTCATTCTCCAACTTGATTAAATGGTTCTTCCTAAATATACCTAACGCTAGTTTACTTTTATGAACCTTGCTTATCATTAGAGTTTTTCATTCATAGATTTATGGCATCCCACATATATGATATTTCTAGATGCTTATTTGCTCTTATGTGATTTGATTGTATGCCTTCGTAATTATTTGCTTAGTTATTGAATGGATGTTTATTATAATAGATTCTGTTTTTCTAACTATTTCGATATGATATTTTTTATATTTATTAGCATGCTTAAATGCCTTTACATGCTTAACTCTATATGTCTCATCCATCTAGGTATATATTTCTTGCCTTTAGATCTTACACCCTTATTTCATGAGAACCTTAGTGTCACAATCCGATAGGTCATAATAGTCTCAAAAGTGTCTTAAGTGTCCTAGAGTCTTCATGCATACTCACTTCCTTATTCATCATCTTGTTCCCTTCCAAACAATCCACTCCTTTGTCAAGAGATAGTTAGATAGTAATCTAATACCTCTCTAAGTTAATGTGACAACTTAAATATTTCATCCGAAATGTTTAAGTATTTTTAATTGGCGAAATGCAAATTAAAATGTCACTCATTGTTCATGTATATTTCTTGAGTCATGACTCTATTATAATATAGAAGTCAAACACCTTCCGTCCACCTCTTCCGCTACCATCTTTAGGAAAACCTCACAACTTTTTTTTTTTTTTGTGATTGTTCTTTAAACATTCGCAATATTCGAGAAGAGCTACATAACTTCATGGATGAAGTTCATTGTATGCTATCCTTCATCCTTCGTGTCATTGTCAAGCTTATCACTTTCGTGTTGATTCGTCGTTTTTTTTTTTTTTGTTACACTTTACATCCGGATGAGCATGAACCTAAACCCAAATCACACCACTTACATATATCCTTCTACCTTAAACCTAAACCCACATCACACCACCAAACTCTCCAACATTCTTACTTCCAAGAATATACCTCCATTGGCCCAACATATTTACCCGCAATCAACCTCTTCCTTGTCAAACTTTCCACCACCAATGTGAAATGAAAAACCGAGTCATCCTTTATACTACCAATCTCGAGTCATCCACCATTTCCATGCCCTCAAAGAAACCAAAAATCAATATCATACCTCGTAAACAATAAACCTCAACCTCTAATTTCATATCATAGTGCACCTAATGTACCATCTAAAACACCCTCCACCACATCTTCATCCATCAATGGATATCCCAACTCACAATTGTCTCCACCACCAAAAGTGTCACCACCACCTCCTACCCAAGAAATTCATTCCATGAATATCGCTCTTTCACTCTCACCCATCTTCACCAATAACTCCACCTAGTCATCTTCACAAGAAGATTCAACCATGTAACCATCTCCTACACTCTACTAAATGTGTCATCACCACTACAACTTAATCCATAAAGGTCAAACCATCTTTCATGATACATAAACCTATGTTCACCCTTGTGTCGCTCTTTGAATCAAAGGGCAACCGTCATATCCATACACTCATAAACATGTTTGTCTATGTCATCAAAAGTCAAGTGAATTTCATTATGAAATGCGTCTTTTCCACTTTCTAACAAGTGAAGAACACAAAGAAGATATCCAAGCTTCAAGTGTTGTCGAGTCATCACCACCTCATCCAAGTGAATTTCATTATGAAATGCGTCTTTTCCACTTTCTAACAAGTGAAGAACACAAAGAAGATATCCAAGCTTCAAGTGTTGTCGAGTCATCACCACCTCATCCAAGTGAATTTCATTATGAAATGCGTCTTTTCCACTTTCTAACAAGTGAAGAACACAAAGAAGATATCCAAGCTTCAAGTGTTGTCGAGTCATCACCACCTCATCCAAGTGAATTTCATTATGAAATGCGTCTTTTCCACTTTCTAACAAGTGAAGAACACAAAGAAGATATCCAAGCTTCAAGTGTTGTCGAGTCATCACCACCTCATCCAAGTGAATTTCATTATGAAATGCGTCTTTTCCACTTTCTAACAAGTGAAGAACACAAAGAAGATATCCAAGCTTCAAGTGTTGTCGAGTCATCACCACCTCATCCAAGTGAATTTCATTATGAAATGCGTCTTTTCCACTATCTAACAAGTGAAGAACACAAAGAAGATATCCAAGCTTCAAGTGTTGTCGAGTCATCACCACCTCATCCAAGTGAATTTCATTACGAAATGCGTCTTTTCCACTTTCTATCAAGTGAAGAACACAAAGAAGAAATCCAAGCTTCAAGTGTTGTCGAGTCATTGCCACCTCATTTCACATATCCACCTTCGGTCGTCAACCAACAAAACACCAAAAAAAAAAATCCCATGATTCCCAATCATTCACCTTTGTCAAACGATATATTAATCTAAACCATCATTGTCAACCCTTTGTCATCACCTTCCCTTTTCCATTCATGCTCATCCTTCCTCATTGATTCTACAAACGTATCATTCTCATCTTCATTTTGACATCTTTCGCCAAAATATGTCGGTCGAATCCGGTCCTAATCATTGTTACGTCTTAAGCATTGGTCATGTTATTTCTGGGGGATTTGGGTTGTTAATAAAAAAAAATTGCATGTGTCATACTCTTAGTCCATATACCTTAGACATCCATATCTTGTTCCCCAATAAGTGTCATGCATATATCTATCATCATCATTATGTATATATGCATTCTTTTTCTCCTAACTCTGTTTTGTAGGATTATTTTTTGCTCGATTCTTTGGTAGCCAAAACTAGTTTTGAGCATACACCAAGGGGGAGTATACACCAAGGGGGAGCATTGGCAATAGTCAAGACTTCACTCACGATGACGCAAGCTCGCCTTATATATTCTATCTCAAGGATTGAAGTGTAGTAGAAGTCTCGTCTAGGAGTCCACCTTTTTGCTTCGACAAAAGGGGGAGAAGAAGTGTAAACAAGTAACTTATGCATTTCATTATGAGTTATAGTTTACATAGTTTGTCATCATCAAAAAGGGGGAGATTGTTGGCATAAATATTACGATATTTATATTACGATATTTAATCTAAACATCCTCTTCATGTTTTGATGATGACAAAGATGTAAGTTACAACACATAACGTAAAGTGTTTAAGTTACTTGTGATCACAAATCATCTATGCATTCATACGTCAACGTCTCTCGACATCTCAACGTCTCGAGTATGCTTCAACAATCACTTAAGGTATGTATAAACAAATGTCTAATACATTTTATGATCAAAGGGATTTTTATTTAGACATTACAAATTTTATAAAATGTTATAAACATTTTATATATTTTAGAAAAACACTTTTGGTAATTAAAGGAAAATGTTTAATTCAAAATAAATATATGAATTCAAATTTTTAACCAAAAACAGTTAAAATTTCACTAGATAAACCTTCCCCAGAAAAAGACAAGAAAACTGCCGTTTTCGTCTGGGCGGCCCCCTTAATTTTAAGGGGGCCGACACCTATTTAAGGGGGCCGGCACGCTCCTCTTGTCAGAAATGATTCCCTATAAATACTGGTTCATTTCTGCAATTTTTCCCAACCTTTTGCACTAAAATTTTCAGTCCCAATCCTTTCCAAACATCTTTCTAAATCCTTTGATCATAAGATTATAAGTCTTTGTTTTCAAGTGATCCAATCCTTCACCACTCAAAGTGCAAGAGAAGAATCCTCCCTATCATAAAGCCAAAGATATATTAGAGTCTAGTTAGTGTTGATGTGAAGTTGTGAGTTATGTATGTATATGTAATAAGTAGATCAAGATGATCTTACTTAGTAGTGAGTCAATGAGTGAGTAAGAAGTAGTGGGAAGAAGTAGTAGTGTGGAGAAGTCATTTAGTTGTGAAGATGTAGGTGTGTGAATAAGTAGTGGAGTATAGAAGAAGTTGTGAAGTAGTGAAGAAGTCGTGAAGTTGTGAAGTCGTGAAGAAGTCGTGAAGTCATGTAGAAGTTGTGTAGTGATCGAAGTCGTGTCGTGAGATTGGTTCTAGCTACTATTAGAACCCGACATTTAGCTTAGTGTCGTTAATTGGTGTAAGCAAAAGTTGTGTACGGTTTTCTCCGCCAAAAGGGAGCTTGTTGAGTAGTGAAGAAAACTCTCGAGTAGGTGACTCGGGGAGTGGAGTAGGGCAAGGAAGGTGTCCTTGTAGCCGAACCACTATAAATCATCGTGTCCGGTTTGCATCTTCTTTCTCTTATCTCTTTACATTTATTCTTGCATTTATCGCTTTATATCTATGCTTGCATATATGTGTTGGTTGTTGCTTATATTGTCATGATGATTGATTGTGTTATAGTTACAAGTTAATATTGTGATGGTGTGTATAATTATATGATATGATCTAATAGATTATTATTCACACTCGTCATATTGAGTTTAACTTAATAGATGATTTGATACAAAACGTTTTAAGATTTTAAAAGGAAAACATATTCACATAAAGATCAACCAAAACTCTATTCATAAAACTAAGTTTTGAAAACAAACTCAAAAGCACACATATATAATTGATCATATTGATTATATATTGTTTTCATAATAAACTCTAATTGAAGATTTTGAAACAAACATTTTATAAAAAGAAAAAGAGGTAAAACTATTCAACCCCCCCCTTCTAGTTTTCCACACATGCATGTATAATTATAGGAACTAGCTTTTGGAACTTGATCATCCAACTCTAACTGAATACCAACTAAGACGCTCAAATCAATTATAAATAATCTTCTTCACAATACCATCTCAACAAGCATCTAAGTACATTGTGTAAGTGATCTTGATGTCTTGACCATCTCATCAAGCATTTAAGTACATTGTTCTTGATGCCTTGACTAACTTTTCAAACTAAAAGAATCCTAACTAACACCTTAAACCACTTCTATACAAACCAAGCAACACAAGATCTTGAAACATACAACAAACACTACAATAATTTTGACAAGGAAAGGTTTAAGATAAGAAAAATGGATGAGTTTGAGGGTTCATCACACCATGACAGCAATGGTAGAAGGCTTATGGCTACTGAGGAAGAAGAGATTGTCAATTGGAATGAGTACCGGGGTGCGAAAATTCCTATTGTCAAAGACTTCCTCAAATTGTGCATTATTGAAGATGAAATTTGAGAGAAACTAAGGACTAAACTTGAGGAACCTCTCCGTGATGATCACACACAAGGGTGTAGGTGTTGTGCTATTCAACACGTGGCGGAGGAAAATGTGCATTCTCTCAAAAAGGAAATGAAAAAGATACACAAATCACTTCCTTTATGAGAGAATACACATTTTCCTCCGCCACGTGTTGAATAGCACAACACCTACACCTTTGTGTGTGATCATCACGAGAGGTTCCATAAGTTTAGTCCTTAGTTTCTCCCAAATTTCATCTTCAACAATGCACAATTTGAGGAAGTCTTTGACAATAGGAATTTTTGCACCCTGGTACTCATTCCAATTGACACTCTCTTGTTCCTTGGTAGTCATAAGTCTTCTACCATCGCTGTCATGGTGTGATGAACCCTCAAACTCATCCATTTTCTTATTTTAAACCTTTCCTAGTCGAAATTATTGTAGGATTGTGTGTGTGTGTGTGTGTGTTTTAAGATCTTGTGTTGCTTGGTTTGTATAGAAGTGGTTTAAGGTGTTAGTTAGGATTCTTTTAGCTTGAAAAATTGGTCAAGACATCAAGAACAATGTACTTAGATACTTGATGAGATGGTCAAGACATCAAGATCATGTACACAATGTACTTAGATGCTTGATGAGATGGTATTGGGAAGAAGATTATTCTTAATTGATTTGTGTGTTTTAGTTGGTATTTAGTTGGAGTTGGATGACTAAGTTCCACAAGCTAGTTCCTATAATTATGCATGCATGCACCATAATTTTTCAAGCCATGCATGATACTTCCAATTATAGTTGGTTGTCTTTGAAGCCTTGATCATCATATTAGATTTTTGGAAATGATAACTTTTCCTTCCTATTGCGTTGCAAGGTAAATACTTTGGATCTTAGATGAGTTGTCCAAGTTAGCAATCCTACTTCACTGTGTATTAATTTTCACATATGAGAACACATAATCTATTGTTGCAATGAACAATTTATCCGAGTTATGATTCAATGTGTTGTGTCAACATTGATAAATATTGAATTATCAAAGTTTATGGTAAGACAACTACATAGAATCTCGGATGAGAATTTTTATATTATCATATATATTCATTGTGTATTTTAGTTTATGCAATACAAACTAGTTTACATAAAAAAAAAAAAAAAAACAACCGGGTTTAATTAGAAAGAGCTAAATACCGTTTGAAAAACAAGTTAGATGTCGAGTTCGGTTTCAAAAACCAAGCTATCAGTATGAGATACCAATGATCTTGCTCAGTTTTGTTAAATCCTCTTCTTATTTCTCAAATTCGATTATAGTTTCATGACTAATTTGGTTTCATTTCATATAAAAATTGTAGTCCGTTTCCACCAATGATATAATACTCCATGATCATGACACATTACCAAAAATCGAGAAAATATGAATATACGATATTTTATTCTTCTTGGTCTAATCGTAATTATTAATTTCTCATCCGTTTCTGATCGTATCACTTATCATACTCAGTAAAACTAAAAAAATAAAAATAAATAAAAATAAAAATCCTTTTGGTCCGAAAGCTAGTAAACAAAGTCGACCCAGCAATTTCATTGGGTTAGAACCAAACATAAACTCCCCAAACCCTCTTACTTTGGTCTAGGTGACCGACCTGTGAAAGGGTTTCTTAATGGGAAGGTAACATTAGATATATATCCATTATCTTAAAAGACATAGAAATAAATTTAGTCGAGGATAGTAACATCCTAATGTTGACCAACTTAAACAGACATAGCATTATGTTCGCTTAATTCAGTGGCGTAAAAAAATTCCATAAAGTTTATCACTTTTCTTTGAAGGGCATCAATAAAGTTTATCATTTATCCTGATCATATATATTTAAAGATGTTAATTACAAATTTATAGTTAACCATGCGTTAATTTCTGATTTGACAACTAAAGTTTGTAAGGGGGGTGGCAACCTTGCCACACCATAATTCAACATCAAACAAAATTAACCAATAAGATATTGCCAACACATTTCATAATTCACCATACCCCACATTCATTTNTATTAAAGTTGCAACGTTCGAAAATTTTGGGGAACATGCCATGCCGATTCGGTAGGGATTACCGAATTGAATGCCGAATTGGTCATACAGAATATGTGGTTTTCTTTGATGCCGATCGGCATGTGTTGCCGCTTGCCCAAACCGAAAAGATTGCCACCCCCTAATCATAAGAAGGGCTAGGCTTTTAACCTTTGAAAAATTATAAGAGCCTTGAGCCCTTAAGACCATCGACGCGTGGATTTTCCAAAAATCTTTTTGGTTATAAGGTATTGTTTGTGTAAGGAGAACAAAACTTAAGAGTTTGTAGAAAAATGTGGAGCACTTTTTAGTGCAAATATTAATACAAAAAATTGAAGAAAATACGACAGTATTTTTTTCGTCCAATGTTAATTATTTATTTTATATTTCAATCAATGAAATTAAGTTTTAGTAAGCAGATATGATGTTTGATTGGTGAGGATGTTAGTTGGAGAGGTTTCTTAAAACTTTGTGGATTGTTATAAAAGTGAAAACTTGTTATGAACGGATGGAGTATAAAGTATCATTTTGATCTAAACTCTAGATGGGTATGAACGTTAAATATATCTTTTGGATCATATAACTTATCATAGAGTTTTGCTTTATTATTCTAGTTTATAGCTTACTTATCTTTTTACATACACAAATATAAAATATATTTTCTCATCCATTATTTTTTTACATTTAAATCGTCAATTTTATCACTTGTCTTGGTGAAAAGAATGAACAAAATAAATTGGAACAAAAAGTACCGGTATGTGTCGTTTCTCCTTATCATAAAAAAATAAATAGGAACAAAGTAGCGGCATGTGTCATTTCTCCTTATCATAAGAGCATGTGCAATCGTAACCTGAGTTATTCAATAACTCAGTGCCACGTCAGCGCCGCGTCAGCTTTAACACAATAACTCAACACTTTAACTCAACACCCACAACAATAGCTCAACCTTAACTCACTTTAACTCAACTTTTTGGGCCCCACTTTTATCATTTTTTCCAATTATTTAAACAAAATACAAATTAAAACAAATTACATTTTATTTAAACAAATCACTAAAAATATAAATGTTTATTTACTTAAAAAGAAAAAAAAAATGACTAAACTGTAAATACAGAAAAGCCATAACCACAAGGACTAAACCATAAAAGTCATAACCACAAGGACTGAAAGTGTAACTTCACAAAATTTATATACCTTCGTCTTCTTCCTTTGAAACCTGCTACTACACACACTAAAACACACACATAGCACACACTCGTTATTTAAATTGGAAGAAAAAAAAAAAGAAAAAAAAAAATAACGATTACACGCCTTAACTCGGCGTTAGTAGCTTAACGTTGCACGTTAACGTGGAGTTAACGCAAGATCTTGCAACGAGTAACGTGGTGTTAACGCAGGCCACGTGGGCATAACGCCCAGCCTTACGTTACCATTGCTAATGCTCTAAGCCAAAGTTAATTTTGGTTTTCTTACATCGAACGTCTAGAACTCTAAATAACTTTATATATGAGTAGGACCCAAATTACATCAAATTTAAGACACTAAAACGACAATTGATAGATTATATAAAGTCGAATGACCAAAGAATGACATCCACACAAAAGAAAATTTAACACCCGTTGATCCAATCAATTCTTTTGATATTTTATACTCACCACATCCCATCCCATGAATTGACCACTTTTAATATATATACAATTTTAATAAATCTCGCCAACTACAATATTAATCAGTCAAATATCATACAGTGGCGGATTCAGGATTTTGAATCATGTGTAGCACAATTTTTGGCTAAGTTTTACGATAATTCTTAGCTTTATTTGTTCTTCGACTTATGTAGACTAATTGTTTTTGCGGTTTTAGTTCGCATATTCAGGTTATTCGGGATTGATGGAATTTTAATGTATGCATTAATCAAATTACTTATAATAATGAAATACGAAGTAGTATGATTTTAAATTAGACTTTTGGTAATATTGCATAGAGTCCCATCTTTTTGTTACAGTACTTTAGAAGTTTTAATCTTAACAATTTTAACTTCAAAACTACCCCTATAACTCTATAAGTCTATGACGGTCAAATATATGGAGTATAGCCAAGACACAAATACCAACTTACCAAAAGGACAAAATACTGTAAAAGAGAAAATCACTATTCTATCATCTTCTTGCTTATCTTTTTTTTTTTTTCTTTCTTCTTCTTCAAAACTCAACAACAATGTCTTCTTCCTCAATTTTAGCTCATTTTTGTGCATCTCTAGCTCCAAATACGTATAAAACTTTCACGGAACTAAAAATTTTCAAGAGAGTATCACACTTCATCGGCTAAAACCATGTGTGGCACGTGCTACAGGTGGCCAACACTTAGCTCCGCCCCTGATATCATATCTCCTTAATAAAACTTTTTTTTATTGGTTGGAATACAAAATGAATATTTCTTTTGTGACATCTCAAAATAAACGTGAACACTTATTATGAGACGGAAGTAGCATCTCTTTTTGGGAGTTCTTAATTAGTTTGAAATGATGGATTGTGTCTACTAATTTGATTTGAAATGATTCATTTGAACAGGGGCGGAGGAGGTAGGGGGACTGGTGGGTGCTGAGCCTCCCCCAACCTGTCCAACTACCTTAGTTGTGTACATTGCTAAAGCTTATATTCAAGGCATTTTTGTCTACGAGCATCCCTTAACAGTTGGCTACAAATAAAAACAAGCATTGTAAGATATAAGTATATTTAGTTGGTTATGGTAATCAATTATGTTTACATAATATTTTTAAACAATAACTAGCTTAAACTTTAGGTATATTCATTTACACAAATTATATTCATTTCCAATANCCAACCTGTCCAACTACCTTAGTTGTGTACATTGCTAAAGCTTATATTCAAGGCATTTTTGTCTACGAGCATCCCTTAACAGTTGGCTACAAATAAAAACAAGCATTGTAAGATATAAGTATATTTAGTTGGTTATGGTAATCAATTATGTTTACATAATATTTTTAAACAATAACTAGCTTAAACTTTAGGTATATTCATTTACACAAATTATATTCATTTCCAATAGACTAGCCTAGTAAATACCATTGCTCAAAGCAAACAAAGAAAACCAACAGTTTTAAATATATTCAATAATCTTCAATCTCTATTTTTTTTTTATTTTACCATATTTTAATAAAAGCTAGAATAATATAACTAATTTAGAAATTCACTTGTAAATTTGTAATATTGACGGTGTTTGTATGAATTAAAAGATTTTAGTATGATTAATGTTTGGTGCATAGAAAGGTACTAGTATACAATATTTTCTTACTCTTACATGGCTTGCATATCAAATCATGAACAACGTTAGAAAAACTATATATAATCTAGTTTTATAAGCAAATAGACGAGTTATTCAAAACCCAACAACACAAACACAACCACGATATGACCTATAGGTTATAGAATCTATATTCAAACTTCAAACTACGGGACATGGTGGTTCTGTTTGTATATAATATTTATCGCTATTTTATTTGAAGAAAGTCAGCACCCCCTAACTATAAATCCTGGCTGCACCCCTGCATTTGAAACACCAATTATAGATGTAATTGTTAATTAGTGTAGTCCAAATTACTTTCTAGTTTCTACAGAACACTTAAGTCCAATGTTATGGCTTTTAAACATTGAAGTTTACCAAATGTTGTCTCTACTCTCATAAGCATCATTATAGATTTATTTTCAAGTATCATTTGTCTTTGCGAATACTTTATCAAAAAAAAAAAAAGAAAGAAAATACAAATCACTTTTGATCTCATGCATGGTAAAAGTTAAACGGGCACATATGTGCACCGCAATCGTGCCTAAGCACCACGCATTAGGCACAATTAGGTGTGTCCTCGATTCATTTAATAATTGGGCCTAGTTACATTGGGTATGCCCTAGACATGCACATGATGCGGCCTAAATGCATCTTAACGTGCGAAAAAATATCCCTTTTCCGCATGTGGGTTATGAATTCATTTAGACCAAATTGTCCCAGTAAGCTCATTTATAGTTGTACATATCTTGATTGACAAATTTAGATAATATACACAACCAACCTGGCTATTAGACACATAATATCTCACATGTGTGTAAGATATTAATGAAGCTTGAACCTTCAACTCATTGGTAGTGCATATTTATTTGTTCGCAACCATGTTGATCGATAAAATATTGTTTTCGACCAACATGATCATCTTTCACCTTTTTTATTCATATTGGTGACTGAAGCACAAAATATTGTTTTCTTAGAAGCACAAAAAACAATAACATCTTTCATTGTGCAATTGTGGGCAACGACAAAAGTCCATATCACTTACCTTGAATTTGCGGATGATATACTTAGGTGGTGCTTGGTTGGGGGTTATGGGGGGGGGGGTAGGCAATGGGAAAAAGGCAATGAAAAAACATGCCTGGTTAGTAGTAAGGAATTCAATCATTGCTTACTACTGGGTAATGGGGTATTACTCAGTAAATTGAGAGGTAAAGGTAATGATTACTCACACCACCACCAGCAGCCAACACCACTAGCAGCCACCAACCACCACTAGCTGCCACCACCACCACGACTACCACCACCACCGGCCACCCCACCCACCACCACCACCACCACCATCACCACAAGCCACCACCAGCAGCAGCCACCACCTCCACCAGCAGCCACCACCACTACCACCAGCCACCACCACCAGTAGCCACGACCACCACCACTTTGGAGGTTAATGTGTTTTTCTTAAACCAAGCACTATCAAAGATAATGATAATCTCTATTCCATTCCTTTATATTCCATTGTATTCCCTTTACCTTTGCTATTCTCATTCCCTATTTGAACCAAGCGCACCCTTATTATAGATGAATGGTCCTTATACAATGCAAAAAGTTTGTCAAGAATCCTCACATATTTTCACCTAGCATTCGATGACAAGGTCAACTTTAACAAAAACAAACTTTATGGAGTTGCAGTTGACACTTTGGATGTCAACTCTTTGGCTCACGCGATTGTGTGTCTTCCTCATCATTCCCTTGCATTTACTTAGGTCTCCCCATTGGTTATTATAAAATGTTAAGGTGTGCAAATTGGGCTCCTTGAGTAGATAGATTCCATAAGCGCCCCTCAACATGGAAATCCTCAGTTGACACGTATTAAATCCGTGTTTGGTAGTCTAGGAGTTTACTACTTTTCCACCTTTAAAGTTCCCAAAAAGATTATCCGCAAACTTGAAGCAATTAGAAGAAACTTTTTTAGGGAGGTGCATCGGATGAAAAAAAAATAGCTTGGGTTGCATGGGATGAATTCGTCTCTCCATTTAACTAAGGTGGGCTTGGTGTTGAAAGCTTAGAGGTTAGCAACCTTTCCATGTTAGCAAAATGGTTGTAGCGTTTTCATACCCAGGAAAATGCTCTATGGAATAAAATAATCCACTTCATTCACGTCACCTATGCTGAGTTGAACAATACTACTTCCGTATCTTCCAGATGGGTACATGTGGCTTCGAAAAAATGTTGGAACCTCATGGCTAAGGATAAGGTAATGGAATTCATAGAAAATTTCATAGAACTAGGTATAGGAGAATTGATAAAGGGACTAGAGATGATGATAGAGATCATGCTGAGAAATAGAAGAATTCAGTATGGGTACATCTTTTATTTGAACGAAGTGAAAAAAATGCGATCTTTGTTGTCTAATAGAACAAAGACTAATACCTTAATTGAGTTGAGCAAGATCAAATTTGTTTATCAAATTGCTTCTCCGATTGCTCAAGATATCTCTTTTCAACCGAGGAACAAAACAAGATCATTTCACTACATTTTTAGTCAAATAGTGAAGGATATTCAATTAGTAATGGAAAAGGGGTGGAGAGGATCCGCATATGTTGTTCAAGTCGATTAGAAGGTGCAGAAAGAATGCAAAAAGTATGGAAAGACATCTAATAATGTACTTAACCAAAAAATAGATTATGCTCCTGCGGAAGTATCTATTCGTTATAGAATCTCAGATGTCAAAGTGTGGATTTCATATAGTCAAAAAGAAAAGGGACGTGATTTATCCGAAACGTACGAAATATAGTCAATATCGTAAAGGCAGATGTAGTAGGGTTGCGGACGGTATACGACTTGATTTTGGAAGATATGGGACTTAAGTTGTAGAGATGGTCGTCTTTCATATCTAGCCAGTGAACAGCGCGTCGAGCTATAACTGGGCAATTCCATCGTACTATAAGAGGACAATTCCGAAAAAATGGGTAAGAGTTCTCGCAGATCTCCCTATTATCGGGAAACATATAGAACTCAGAATGAGAAGAGGAAAAGGAAATCCTGGGGGTTGGATTGCTCGTGCCTCCATAGGACAATTCCCATTTAAAATGGATGGTGTGAGTTTGTCAAATGCTCGACCCCACAATAAATTTGGGATTGACTTACATTTGTTATTCCAAAATAAGATTGGAAACGACCAACCTACTTGATTTTGGTGTGATAATTGTAGGTGGTTCTTCACTACAAATATCACATTTCCACGACTCTTTTGATTAGAATCCAACACCAATTGCATGGTATGTGACAGGTCCCCCATATACAATAGCCCTTCTCGACAGAATGTGGTCTCTATTGCCACTGTTGCCCCTGTTCTTTCCCACTCGTCTGGACACTATGAAAGTGTTTAAGTTCGGGGCCTGACATTCAATTGGGTGAGGCGTAGGACTGTTCGCACAGATCCAAAACTCATGGAGCTCATTGATCTAGCTAATTTGATGGCCCATTTACGTCTCACAAACAAACCAAACCACTCAGAATGCACAGTAGACTCATCCAGGTTATTTACTCTCAAAGAATTGCATCTCCATGTCTTCCATCTTCAGTTACATCAGCCCCTCAACCAAAAATTCTTCCATTGGAGGTCTACATCTCATCATGGCGTATCACCAAAGAAAGGCTTCCAACTAGAGTGAATCTTGATAGGAGGGGAATCGACATGGATGCGGTTCATTGTCTAATATGTGATGAGGATCTTGAGACTGATTTACACTTGTTTGTCACTTGCAATGTGCCATTGAAACTTAGGGGTAAAGTCCTCAACTGGTGGAATATTCGTAACATCACATTCTTGTCTCTACACGACATGATAAACCTTGCGGATACGGCCCCGATTCCAGCTGCTACCTTCAAGTACTTTGATGTCATGGTTCAAACTACATTGTGGACCTTGTGGAGATTCAGAAATGATACTACGTTTGCTTTGAAGAGACCAAGGAAAGAACTCATCTTCAACGATATCACCTTATCCTCTTTAAATGGATTGCACGAAGGAACAAAAAGAAAATGTCTTAAAATTGGATAGAGTGGCTTTATAACTAATGTAACATTCTATCCTCGTACTTGTAATTTGTCCCTAGCATCTTTTTCGGTGTTTTTTATTCAACTGTCGTTTTATTTTAAAAAAAAAAAAAAAAAAAAAAAAACCCTAGCCGTTGATATTAATTTCATTTGGCTACTGTTTAGTCTTGTCACGAGCCTTGACGACATGTACTTCACTTTTGGGCGTTTAGCAAAACTTGAAAGGGTGAAATGGACTCTGGTTATATCTAGTTTCGATCCAGTTATCGTATAATATTTAGAAGAAAGTACAATAAGTAATTGCTGTAATTGCATTAAAAACAGATACATATTAGATGTTACATTGTTACATGACCATTTTGGTTCATGATCCAGACCCACTCAGAGTTAAACATTATTATGTATTTGTAATGATCAAGAACATTATATTTCTAAATAATAAGAGAGAAGAAACTTCAAATTCACTATTCAGTACTATTATTTAGAAGATGCAACTTAGAGTAAACTACTATTTGATAGCAATCAAATATATAGAACCAATAAATAAACAAAACTAAGATAAATTGGAAAGTTTATTGTGGTTCCTTCAGATGTTAATGGCACGGTCTGTGTTCCATTTCCTGCAACACGAAATAATTTATTATGTAGAGATCTAGTTAACCATAAAACGTTATGAATTATAATGTACCACACTTTCGGCAATTTGAGGTACCAAAGTTATATTTTTGTGCGACATTAATTAGTTTTTTCGACTTTTCAAAACTAAGATAAATTGGAAAGTTATATTTTTGTGCAACTAGAATGATACATTGAAGTAACATACCATCACACTGGCTAAGCAGGGGTGTTTGAATGTCACAAGCGTCCGGTAGTCCTAAAGCCACAGTTTCATTCATATGGAAACCCGTGGTTGTGGGATCACCACTCACCAACGCACAAATGCACCTTGGTTGCGAGTTGACAATGTTGGCTAGTTGAGAGCAACAAGAATATGAGGGGCTTGTTAAATTCCCACTCACATAGTTGATACACGGGCTTAAGCTCACGATTGCACTTCTACACCCTGATTGAGCCATTGCTCCACCACTTAACATGACCATGACCACAACCACTACAATACCAAACATTGCAGACCAATTTGAAATCATTTTGTTTTTAAGAAAGAATAATATGTTAATTTGTCAGAAAATTTCAGGTTCTAATTAACCTTATAAACATTAAAACGAGTGGTGAAGTTATAGGAAACCATGGGATTTTCGTGACCTAATTTTAAGGAGAAAGTTTGTTTGTTTGTTCTTTGGGCATCTTTTATGGAACACGACAACTTCATTTTTCATTAACGGTGTTAGTTCTTACACATTGTCTCCGTTTATTTCTGTGAAAACCATTTATTTTTTCAATTACCAAAACTACCATTTTCTCAGCTAATGGTACTTAAAAAAACAATAAGCTCAAAGTTCTAACATTAACTAGCTAAAAATCCTAGATTAAATTAGTCAAAACAGAAAACCAATAGACTCACCTAGCAAGTCAAGGATGTTGAACACCAGCAACATCAAATTATTTCCTTATACGTCCATACCAGTTTTTGTATATGTAATATTAGTGGGTTCATAGCAATCAAGCAATGTGTGTATATCAGCTCAGTGGGTTCAGAACTAGAAGTACACTAAAACTACACTAAAATTACGCTAAATCTTAGTGAGGTCAAAAAATGACCTCACTTGACTCTATATATCTGTCTACCCGTTACCCTCAATCTCTTGATCACACAAATGGTATTGCAGTCGATGCCTTTTCCTTTCCATCTGCTTTTTATTTCCATGTACATACTCCATCCTTCCCAAAATAATTGTCCCCTTTGACTTTTAAATTCTTTCTTTTTTAACTTTGACCTTAAGTATTTTTGTTTGTGTTATATAATACTCGATTAAAATTATACTAATAAAAATACATTTAAAACTCAATCTATTCATATACTCCGTATTTTGCATCGAGTAATATATAACACAAACAAAAACGCTTAAAACCAAAGTTGAAAAAAAAAAGACTTTAAAAGTCAAAATAAGAAAATTATTTTGGGACAGAGGGAGTAGTTATTTTGATGTTGCTAGTTACAATGCCTGTTCATTATATTCTCTGCCACGAGCATATGTCTTTCCTATTTCCATATTCGTATTGACTTGATAACAATCCACGTAACAAGTAACAAGGTTCCGTGGTCATTCAAGCTTCATTTTGTGTGTTCTCTGTGCAAATGTCATGGAACGGCTCAAGAAGCAAATTAGTGCCAGTGCTAACTTTGAAAATGAACAACCAAACATAAACATGTTTTAACCGGAACATGTGCATGCATCTATTGCCATGCGTCTCCCTGTACACGCAAAGATATACAAAATCGATTCCAGCTACTCTTTCGTAGCAGTAACAACAATGGTAAGATATTGAAGATTACGACTCCCACCTTCGGACGTGATAAAGAATGACCCTTTTGGCGCTTATGGATTTTCCACCTCTTGCAATGGATTCAACAATCTTGATTTTACTTTTGGATTCACATAACAGCATGATATGGTTTGTTAAAACACAGCAATTTCAATACAATAACACTTTACGCTTGAACATTGTATATCTATTCAACGATTCCATGATGATACATTTGTAATTTCTAAGGTCACGTTTATTTATTTATTTATTTTTTTATAAATTTAGAGTTTTGTTGGAATCATATTCAAGAACCAAGATGTCACATTTATTTATTTATTTTTATAAATTTAGAGTTTTGTTGTAATCATATTCAAGAACCAAGATGTCAATGAAAATATGTATCCTTCTCAGTTTCTTCAATAACTTCAGATGTGCTCTTTTCTAAATGCTCATTCCAAAATTTATATGTTCATCATCAAAAAATTTTTTTTGATGGAAACATACGTATATGAGTTATAGATAAATAAGTTTGCTCTTTAATTATCGCAAGAAAAGGTAACACTGAAATTCAGTAATTTTAGATATTATTAGTACAATACTAAATGTAATAAGCGATCAGCCATACAAATTTGAAGCTAGCAAAAGTAAAACAATATTGAAATAAAACGGCCACATTATTCTGGTTTCATCAGATGATGCTGCTGCTGTTGGTGGAGGCACTTGAGGCTTAGTCTTAGCTCCCTTCCCTGAAAAATCCAAGATCTCGATTAATTACATCATCCACTTCTAATTTCCACCAATAGGAAACTTTTAAAAGACATAGATAAAATTTTAGTGATGTCACGGTGTAATGATTGCAGTTTAATTGAATTTGAGACTCAACAAGTAGCTTTTTATATTTTCAGTTGATCAAGCCTCTGATTGAGTGATCAACATTCTAGCTTATGTGTTAAAAAGGAGTGTGTTATTTGTATAAAGTTAATATGAATAATCTCCCAACTTATCAAAACATAACATACCATCACAACCGCTAGCTGGGGGCGTTTGGATGTCACAAGCAACCGGTAGTCCTAAAACCAGAGTTTCATTAACTTTGTAACCTTGGGGCATCTCACCATGGACCAATGAACAAAGACACGACAGATGCGACTTTACCACATTGGCTAGTTGCGCACAACAAGGATGTGATGGTGCTGATACATTCCCGGAAACGTAGTTAACGCATGGGCTCAAGCTTATAACTGCACTGCTGCACTCTTTTGTTGTAGCCATTGCTCCACCACTTAGCGTGCCCATGACCACGACCAGGACGATGCTAATTACCTCATACCTATTAGAAGCCATTTTTCAGAAACTATAGTTAGTTAATTTTCTGGTATGTTTTTGGATAGAATATTTAAAAAAGGAGTGAATTTTATAGGAAAATCTGGGAATTGGTGTGGCCTAATTATTTCCTAATGAGGGAGTTTGTTTCTGGATATCTTTTACGGAATATGACTACCTCTTTGTTACTGATGTTACATTCTGTACGTTGTTTTTGTTTTTCCTTTCAAACTGTATATTTCATATCTGGTCACTAAAAGCTACAATATTTATTACTTATTGAGTAACTTTGAAATCTTCTGCTTGAACGATATATACCAAAACATAGATAATTGACTAATGCTTATTTTTCATGATAGGCTCTAAACGGGGGTTTTGTCTTGCGTTATTAAACTGTTTATGTGACTATTATGTTATCAAAATACAGTTAATTTGTTTCGAGTGTTTAGGTATTATACAACCATTAATGCGTTTAAGACAAATCATGTTGTTTGGGATGCATTTTCAAAAATGTAGACAATCGGTTGACCATTTAATGCGAACACAGACAACCCATGTTGTTTTGTTGGTTTCATGTAACAAACTTTGACCTTTTAGTTTGTTTTGTAAACACAAATAAGGTTATCATGCCAGAAACTAACTTGTTCTATTCGATAGTGAAAAGAAATGCTAGAGTCAGGCAATCTCTATATAATCCAGGACCTAAGAAGCCCATACTACGATTAGCAGTGAGAGTCTTTATTACTAAAGCTGTCACATATTGCCTAAATATTGTGAACATATAGAGCTACTGACATTTATGTTATTATTGGTGATGGAGCTCACTGGTAAAGGGCAACCAACAAACAACGTGGTTATCAGGCTATGACAGTAGTTGACCAATTGAACCTTACACAAAGAAAATTTGCTTATTGTGGCGCATTACTTAAAAAATGATATCAAGTTTGCTTATTATTCGCAAGAGATGCAATCCTTTTCTCAAGCCACTAACTTTGCAGCAAACGCTTGTTACTTGAGCAATGTACAAATATGTTTTGATTCTATCTGTAGTGGTCAAACATTTTTGGTTAACAAATGTCTGAACAACCATTGCTTTCACTGTATGAGGAAGCACGTATTATTAAAGCTACTTCAAGGGAAGCAGCTCGAATGTCCACATGAAGGATGCAAGTTTGACCTATAAACTGAGAGCTGCAAGAAGTTTTTAAATCCAGAATTAGATGATAATATGAGCTTGCGGATTAACAAAGCTTCAAGTTTCTATTCCTCCAAGAGGAAAAGTTTATTGCCAGTTTTCCAACTGCTTAGTTTAATAATTAAAAGTGAGGTTCAAGAATATACTGCTACTTCATCCACTGCTGCTCGAGGAACTGGAGTGAGAAAATGTATCAAATGCCCACTTTTTTTTGTATCAATGGCAAAGTAGCATGGCATGATAATTTTAGGTGCTCTGACTGCAAGAAGTGCTACCCAAATTAATCTGTTAACGGGTCAAACAGTTAAGCGAAAAGATTTACAGTAACTAAAAAGGTTACGGGTCAAATGCGTTAAAACTCATCCGGAGTGTATTCAAATGCATAAAACCTTAAAAAATCCATTTATTAAAGTGGATAGGTATTATAATCTAAATAAATGGATAAACATGTGTCGCTGGTTGACCCAACCAGACTCGATCCGTTTTTATAAACACTATTGCCCATATTGGCTTATTGTCCAACCCACCCATTTTCGCCACCTTTAGGAAATATTGTAAATCTGGTACTCTAAAAGTTAACATATATCAAGTTATTTATATTTACTTCATTCATATTTCTCACATGATACTATTTTCATGGGTTGATAGTTCCTTCATGTTCAATATGTTTCGCTAGTGACTTAAAAAATAAAAAATGAGTTTTGTTATCTATGTATTTTTATGTGACATCTTTTTTGCTCTTATATAGTTGTCATTATTATCTTTTGCGGGATGCTTATAATGATCCACAACTAGAGAAAGTTGAATGGCCGGAAATGACATTTATGGATGATTAAAAAAAAGTGTGTTTATGGGCACATGTCAGCAAAACCCTTAACTGAGACTTATTTATTCAAAATGGATTTGTTATTTCATGCAAAAATGTGATGATATGGCTTGTTGAAACATACTCCGTAATAATTAGGGCCCAAAAGCTGTTGTTACTATTGATTATTAAGCACTTGAGCATACGCATTTTTTGTGTGACTTTGTTCAAAAACACACTCGATCAACCCACAATAAACTATACCACTTTCACTTGAAAATTCGCATATCCATGTTTACATCACAGTATCACACATATTCGCTCGAAGAATCCATGATATAATATTTTGAAATATTAGTATTTATAGATAAACATACATGTTTTCTTTAATTTACACACTTTCAAACCACGCACATTGTCCGAGTGGGACTTGAACACTCAACCCCTAGAGTTAGGGACACGCCTTATCTCACACCTTGGTACCGCTAGGCCACTGACCATTCGGTATAAGCTTATATTTTGATACTAATACTATCATACCAAACTTTATCAGCAATCAACCATACAGATTTGATGCTACCAAGAGTAAAACAAATCTGAAATAAAACCGACAATTTATTTTGGTTCCATTAGATGTTGCTGTTGTTGCTGCAAGCACTTCATGAGGCACAGTCTTAGTTTTACTTCCTGCAAAATCCATGATTTTTATAGAAATAAAAGTAATCAACCATTTTTAATTATAGCCGGATTTTTAGCTTAAATCATATTTTTATTGAAAAAGATTCAGACACATAATCCACATTTAACAATACCAGACATGGGGCGCGGCGCCATCGGCATCACGTGCCCACGTAGGCTACCTGCATCCAGGGAAGATTCGGCGACCTCACCCTCTTTCTTCGGCATTGACTGTGAAGGAGGGATCCCGCGTTCCCACCAAGCTTCGCCTGAGTGGATTAAACAGAATTGGTAAGTGGCTATCAGACTATGTTCTGAACTTGTGAGTCAGTTAGCACATGTAGATACACAAGCATATTAAATTAATCATCATGATGAAAAAAAAAAAAAANACCTATCATTGTGCAGCAAATAATACTATTCTGAGTTGCAAAAACATAACATACCATTGCAACGACTAAGTGGGTTGGTTGTGACATTACAAGCCTTCGGCAACCCTTTAGCCACAGTTTTATTAACTTTGGAACTCGTCCATGTGTGACCACTACTAAACAATGCACAAAAACACAACGGTTCTGACTGGACCACATTGGCTAGTTGTGCACAACAAGGTTGTGATGGGGTTGATACATTTCCGGTCACATAGCTAATGCACGGGCTTAAGCTCACAATTGCAATTGTGCACCCTGTTGTTACCATTGCTCCACCGCATAGCGTGACCATGACCAGGGCAATGCTAAACACCTCATACCTATTCGAAGGCATTTCTTTGTAACTATAATACGATAACGTTCTGCAAATTTTTGTAGTTGTTAGAATGTTAGAAAAGGGAGTGAATTTATAGGAAAATTATGGAAATAGTGTGGCCTAGTTATTTCCTTATTAGGAGTTTGTTATAGATATTTTTTACTGAATATGACAGCTTCTTTTTTCATTCATGTTACTTGTTAAACATCATTTTCGTTTATTCCTTTCAAACTACATATTTGTATGATCGTATCATGCATATTACCAAAAGCTGCAATAATTGTTACCTCCTGAGAAACATTGAAAGATCTTCTGCTTACAAGAGAAAAAGCTCTTATTCAACCAAATTCTCTTTAAGTGGGTGATAGCTGTTATATGATTAGCGTGCTTTTAAATATGTAGATGATTGGTTTCGGAGTCTTTCAATTTTATACAATCATCTATTGTGTTTATAAAACCATCTATGTTGTATGAGATTGCAGTTTTAAAACGTAGATTGGGGAGATCACTTGACGCGTTTATCAGATAAACGATGTTGCTATTGAGGGTTCATGTAAACACGACTAATACGGAGTATTATCATGCCAGAAACTGGCCCTTTAAATTATATAATTAAAACAAATACAACAATCTCAATATATATATAAAAAAATCCCTCACTCGTATATCACACACAATCACCCTCCTATATAAAGAAGATATCAAAATTCTTTAGCACTTGGAAGAACAAAAAATGATGGTAGCATTCAGAAATTAGCACCAAACGAAGCCCACGACACAGTGAACAGAACGAACGCCAAGAGATGAAGGGGTGCTTGTGATTCGCTTCCGTTAGGTGTTAAGCCATCTGTCTTTGATCCTGATCCTGAAATCACCAATTCATTCACTTATTAGCATTCAAGAATGGTCAACTCAACACTAGAAATATTTTTTTCTACAACTTTTTAAATCATTTGCAAAAAAAGTTGTAACAAAAATATATAACATTCTGGGTAACCCATCATTAAAAGTTACCCATTTTCAGCCCCAGTTTGTTACCTATGTTTATTTTAGCTTTGTGAGTCCATCAACCATCTTCTAGGATTACCCCATCCCGATAAAAACTTTTGTCCCACACATACCATGGTGAACACAATCAGTACAAGTTTAATGTTGTAGTGGTATGGTATACCTGATGAAGTATCTGACTCAGTAGGGCTTTCAGGCAATATATCTGGTTCGGATGTAGATCCTTCTGGAGAAGCAGCTGGGCTAGGCGTAGTAGAACTTGGTGGTCCATTTGCCGCTGCATACACAAAACAAGAACAAACCAAAATAAGTAACAAGTACAAAGTAACAACCGGTGGAAGGCTGCAATGATCCGATAATACATCAAGTGGTCTCCTAAAATCGAGGGTACTCGAAGGTTTAAACCCACATATAGAGATGAAAATTTTCTCATTTGCTTAAACGTAGAATCATGTTTATATCATAAATGAGTTATACCAAATAACCTCTAATTAAAATGTAAACTGGTCATAGAGGTCAATAAAAGTTACGGGCCAATGCCCCTTAAAAACACATGTTTTGACCCGAATAACATGTCTGATCCATGAAGTATAACAAAGTAATAAGAACAAGAATCTTACCATTGCATTGACTGACTGGTGGTGTTTGAACATTACAAGCACCAGGAAGTGTTAGAGCCAATGTTCGGTTAATACTAATACCAAGATTAATGCCGTTCCCATTCAAAACCTGGCAAAGGCACTGTGGCTGAGACTGAACCATGTTTCCGAGCTGAGAGCAGCATGAAGACGAAGGGGTGGATGTATTTCCTGTGATGAAGTTAAGACAAGATGACATACCTATTAAGGCACTGGTGCACCCTGATTGAGCCATGGCTCCACCACATAGTGAGACAATAAGGACCATGGCTAGAACCAATTTGCAAGCCATTTTGTCGACTTTTTTTGTTTTTGTTTTTTGTTTATTAGTTTTAGGTTCTAATATGAAGCAAGTGATTTTGGGTTTTTAAGTACTTAATTGTTGAAAATGTGGAGATTATAAATAGTATGCTATATATGGAAAAGGACAAATTTTATTGGTTTATATAGTTAACCAACTCTACTTAAAAATGATTTTTCTTCAACAAATACTATTTTGAATAACAGAAACAACAATGAAATAGAATCCTATGCTTTGCTAATTGCTATGAGGTTACACAATTAATAAAAATATGGATACATTATGTGCCAATGTTACACCTTATGCACCAGTAGCAATCGACAGATACGACAAAGATTAGAACCATCCATTCGATATTTCCATAATCTAATGGTACTCTTACAAGCAATATGATCAAAGTTTTACCTAATTTTACTAAAATTACTTAGCTTATTTTAGTCAGAACAGACCAACCAATATTAACCTAGCAAGTCAAGGTAGTTGAACACCAGTAAAACCAAAAAAATTGGTTACCTAACCTATAAAGTTCCAGAAAAACCATCTTAATTATTGTGAATCCCATGGAGTCTTATATTGTTATCTTGGCTACATTACTAACTGTTACAGTAATTACAGTAAAATGCCAAATCACCACTCCGTGCACACTGTCCATGATCACGGGCTTTACTCCATGTGTAAATTATATAATGGGAAGCAGTGCAAATGGGAAATCGCCATCCGCAAGTTGTTGTGATGCAATGGAATCACTTATGAATACAAGTAATGATTGTGCTTGTCTTATTGTGACGGGAAATGTACCCTTTTCGTTACCTAGTCAAGTTAACCAAGCATTAGCCATTTCGCTCCCACAAGCGTGTAACTCTAAGAGCATGCCATTACAATGCAAAGGTAACAACCTTTAATGAGTCTTGAACATTTTATTTAACATCAAATGGACACTTCAACTCATGTTTTGTTGTCTATATAATGCAGCTACTGGTTTTACGTTACCACCTCCAGGTACATTTGGACTCTTAACATTAAACACACAGCATGTGAAACAAAAACTGGACTATTAAATACCTTAAATTTTTTTTTTTTTTTTTTTTTTTTTTTTTTTTTTTTTTTTTTTTTNGTAATATTGAGAGCTTAATTGAAACTATTGACGTAAATTAGTCAAATATTTACAATAAGCCGCATGTATTTTCTAGAAATTTACGCTCTTGATCTAGTACCACGATGAACAACAGGAAATAGTAATGTCAATAATTCATGGTCAAGACTTTATAAACCATATATGATTTATAATAATTGCTATATCATATCGCAGGTCCTATGTTATTTGCTCCTCCTCCACCTATGGCTTTCGCACCAATTGCAGATTCTCCAGAATTTCCGCCTGGTGCAAGTAGTAAGAAGCTATAAATTAAACAAGTTTATTAACTTTTATTCTTGCTTATTAACAGTCTAGTATTGATATTTTTCGTTCGTTACTTCTAGTTTCAGATATAATGGTACCACGAAAACATTCATATATAACTCCTGATGGATCTAAGAACCAACCGGAGCCATTTGCACGAGCCAATGCAGGGACACAACCGGTGGTTACCACATCATCGAGTTCAGATCCGATATCTTTATCATCAACTCTTGTTTTACTAGTGATAGTAGCAAAAATGGCTATTAAATTTTGTTAAGTCTTGTATGTTTTATAGTTATTGTGTGTTTCAACAGTGCCATTTCCCTTTGTAATAGATATTTGAATAAAGAAAATAATAAAAATAAAAATATAGTTTATCAAAAGAGAAATGATTTGCACAATCACTTTTTTGATTGGGACACTACATTGTATGCATTACATACTTGTACAATACTTACAGTATGCTTTAACTGTTTGCACAGTTGAGTGTCCCAATTAAAATTATGAGTGCCCCAATCACCTCCTTTATAAAAAAGTAACATAACTTCCTATTTATACTACATATAATGGAAGGCTAATGATTTGCACACTCCAATTTTTTTTATTTTTTTATTTTTTTTTTCGCACACTCTAATCTGTGCATTCAAGAGTTGTACATTTAGTTTATTCTAGCTTGTACATTTGAGTGTGCCAATAACAAACGAGAGTGTATCAATCAATTCCCATAATGGAAGGATGACATTTCTTCCATTTAATGCACTAAGATATCTCGTAAATATAATATTAATTATTACAACTAATAAAGCTTAAAGTACGATCCAATACACACAACAAACAAAGCATTTAAGTCAACTAAGACATGTAAAACAAATATTTAAACTTGAATTGATATTGTCAATACTTGTACACTTGTAAGAATATTTGAAAAAAAAACCAAAGTCGAACCTTCATAGGAGGGTTTTTCCGATTTCAGTTTCTTGGTTATCGCTTTTTGAGGTTTCGGATTGAGCGGGCAGGCTCGGTTTGTCAGTTTCACTTGGTTTTTTTTAACACCCTTATTCATAAAGTATAACTTTATATGAAAAACATTATTCACTAAAATATTTATTATCACAATTATATTATGAAAAACATTATTATTGGCTAAAGAGTTGAATATGCGACATTAAATTTTTGAAATCCATAAATTTATTGTCAAAAAAGTAATAACTTAAAAAACAGTGTTCACCGGAAAATTTTATTTCAAAGTAGTACCGTCGCGACGCGCGAGTACCTTGCTAGTACCATTAAATGGAGAACATAAATTCACTACGATGCAAACTTTCGTTACATTTGTAAAACACAAAACTTGCGATCAAAGTATTGCCTTAGCAATTATACCAACACATACAAGCCGATTTATTTGGGGCGATCAAAGTATTGCCTTAGCAATTATACCAACACATACAAACCGATTTATTTGGGCCAGGTAACGTTGGGATGTAACCGCACGTCGCTTTTATTAAAAACTGGTACTTCTTGCGGCAAGCATCCCAGCAATCGTTCGAGACAAATTTATCACCGTCGCACCACATTGGAGGGAATGGTATGTAATCTTTACACAGGTAACCTTTTACCGATGGTATCATTCCTACTGTATCATCAAACATACAGTGTTAGTACTCTTGCATACATGGAGCAACGTAAACATTTAACAAATTTGTTATGAGAAAAATGTTTATACCTGTGATCATAAGTGTTATGACGAGCACAACATTATACAACGCAGATCCTGTTAATTGTGCCATATTTTTGGTGAAACACTGAAACTTGTTATGGCTGTTAAGAAATAACTAAAAAAAATTATGAGTTTTACATAAGAATGTGTTGAATTGAATATATATAGTGGAAGAGTATGGATCCAGTTGGAAGAAAACTTATAATGAGAATGATGAGAAATAACTATAACCAAATATTTGAGATGCGTCGATTTAAATTAAATGCATCTCTATTCATTTAGATGCATTCCAACTACTTTCGAAAGTGATTTTGAAGTGAAAACAATGCATAGTAATACTTGCAACAAATTTGACACGCAGAGGACGAAAAATACATAGCATTTGCCTAACTTGCTAAAATGCATCTTATATATGTATATGCATCTAATTTTTAGCTAGAAAATATATTATGATGCATCTAAAAGATTAGGGATGCATCTAATTCAAGTCGATGCATCTCTAATGTGTGGTTATAGTTATTTCTCATCCTTCTCATTTTAAGGTTTCTTCTTATTTGATCCTAAGTCTATAGTGGAATTATGAACTTGTAACTATAATTTGTCATTGGATGTCGTAACATTATTTTGTTAATAAGATTATACTACGTAATATTAAAGTTCTGTTTTAAAATTACCATAATTATTATTGTTTCCTAGTATTTTCTTGTTTTTCACGTAAATAAGATGTGTTTTGCTAACAAGTGCCCACTGAGTATAAGTTAAGAGTTAGTTAATAAACACAAAATTTCTTATTTAACCAAAAAAAATACATTAAATACACATTAAATGAACTGATAAGTTACTATTTTTGACCATAATTTTCAATTTTTCTCAATCAACATTATCATGAAAATTATTTATAACAAAATGTACGGGCAGTTACATATTTTTTGGGGAAGAAAAATGTGTTTTAAAAACCGGCTTTTTAATTGACCCGGCCGAGCCACCGGGTCATGGTTCAACTGCTTTAACCGGTGGTTCAACCGGGTTTTTCGCTCAAAATCGCCTTCCGGTCACCTGACTGGTTCACGGTTCAACCGGCCCGATATGGCTATGCATTAGGAAGAAAATATACGGTTGAGATCGCAATAATTAGATGCATTAGGAAAAAAATATTTAAATACGTATATATTGCAATATTTACTTTTTTCCTCCAAATATTGAATGTATACGTAAGAAGAGAATATGAATCCATTGGTCGTGTGTTAAGCCTAACCCTTGATTTTCGACTTCCAATATCAAATTGTTCTTAGTTCATATGACTAATTTTCTGTGTTCAGTACGTATGTGTTGAACAATCATTCAATGTATCACGAAATAACAAAGCATTTTGTGTGTGTGTTCTTAAACTGTACATTGTTTTTTTCCCCATCGCCTAGAGTTAATCTATCATTGACCAACGTGGATTTACTTTTGGAATACAAAAACTTAATAAGTAACAATGGTTAATTAATCACTCGGTCCTATTAATTTGACACGAAAATTCATCATGAATCAATTAAGTATCGATCGTGAATCATAAATCATAAATCATCTCATATAATGTTTAACTATCGTGTACGACTACATGAAAGAAACACGTCCATTAACATGACCAAAAACATTTGCAAGCCATCTTATTGGGGCCAGGAAACGACGGAAAGAATTCACACCCCGGAACTGCAGTCGGGCCAAACTTTTTGTGACAAGCATCCCAGCAATCACTTGATATCACGTTTTCATTGCACACAGCTGGCGTCAGCGGTATCAAATCATGGCACACTCCCTCTGCCGATGTTTTCATTGCACCTGCATTGCATAATGTAGCAAAAGCGTTTCATAAACACAAATTTTTGTAACCTTTAAAAATTCAGCATTAAGATCTTAAAAGTATACCTGTCATCATGATAACAATGAGAAGCACCACATTAAGCATAGCCATAGACGTGAATCGTGCCATACTTTTGTGGAGCTTGTATGCCTAGGAGTTATTAAGACTAATAATTTTATGATTTATTGTAAAATGCCATACGGTATATATAGTGAAGTCATTAATTACTTGCTATATTTAAGATGGACCTAGATCCTTCAATGGTTACAAGGGGAGTTTTTTGGGTCACCGTAGTACTTTCAAAAAGTATTTAAAAAAATATGTATTTCTAAAAGTATTTAACAAAATATTTAATTATTTTTATTAGTATTATTTTTAATTCAAAAAATCTAATGAAATCTGAGTTTTTTAGCCAACCATCGTTTCCATCGTTTTCAACTTTCCATTGTCTTTAATTCGGTATACCTTTTTTATCAAATACAGTATAAAAAAGAATAATAAACTAATTCATGAATACTCAGCCATCGTCTTCATCTGCTAGTTGTCCTCTTCTCTTACGTCCGACTCAATCACTCGGATAAACTGATAACGAGCCAAAGAATTGAAAACATAATATTTCGATTAACGATGTCATTTAAAGTACGTCCATTGACTTCGTTAAGGGGTATTTACTATGCATTTGCACAATCAATACAAGTTACGAATGTAGGATACATGCATACGTGTGAACTTTAAGATGTCAATGGTTTTCATACTGCTCACTAGTTAGTTATTAGTTAGTTATGATATTGGTTTCATTGATCGTATTGGTTGTGATGGTTGCAGCCTAATTTTTACCATGTTAGTCTAGGCGATATGCCGGAATTTTGTTGACATCTCAAACTCTCAATCATCAAGAGATCGAAGATATAATATTCCCTCGGGTGATGACACGCCAGAACCATGCGTACATTAAAGAGTCTGCGATTACCAGGATGAACGAGATGAGGATATATGTCTATGCGAATGGAAGACGATGGCTGCTAAAGGACTGTTATGGGCTTTTATGCTTTTTCATAATGAAAAAGGAAATAATTATATATTATGTTAAATATTATTTAAGAGTACGTATTTTCTTAAGGGTAAAAGCTATAAAATACCATCGTACTTTCCAAAATGTACCAAGTTGAACCATGTACTTTTTTATTGCTTACGTGACCAACGAACTTTCAAATTTTTATTCGACTTGAACCATATCTTTTCTAAGTATCCACGTGTAATTTCTTTTTATTTTTTTTAATAAATAAGATATGGTTCAAGTCGAATAAAAATTTGAAAGTTCGTTGGTCAAGTAAGCAATAAAAAAGTACATGGTTCAACTTGGTACATTTTGGAAAGTACGATGGTATTTTATAGCTTTTACCCTTTTCTTAATTAACTTTTTAACTTATAATGGTTACTTAAAAAACTCGTTACAAGGGTAACACATAAATTTGGTTAGCTAATACTCCGTATTTTCTAAGTTTACCATCTTTTTTATTTTAGCTGAGATTCTTCGTACTATATGATTTGGTACTTGTAAAAAATATCGTATATATTTTGTCATCTTGAACAAAAATATGGTTTAAGTTCCTGAAATATCTAATGGATTTTTTGTCCTATTATCCATACATGAATTAGAAAGAAATAGAATAATAATAATAATAATAATAATAATAATAATAATAATAATAATAATAATATGATTTCTTAGACAGCACAATGAGCGCCACGGGAGCGTTAAGGTGCGTTTTTAGCACTTATGGCGTCGTCATTTGCACGAATGCTGATGCTATAAACGAATTGCCATGGCCAAAACGGCGTTTTAGTGTTTTTTTCAGTACCTCCATTGGCTAATATTTTCAAACAGTCAAAAGAAAACCTTATTTTGTTCGATAAATACACACTTTTATCATACAAACAACCAAATATGATCATAATTTTACTTATTTCATACATTTACACATACATTTCAATCATCTCTTTCAAAATGAGTAATCAAAACAACGATTAGCCTATGTTCCCCCTGCTTTTTTTTTACAGGTAATACTTGTTCAATTCATCACAACCCTTTACGCCATCAACCGTCAATTCTGGTTCTTCACACCACACTCCATTTCCCAACTTTGCGCAATATGCTTCTCAACAACTATATTTCACACAACAAACTTTCCAAATGAAACAAGATGCTTTTAACCAACTCGTTTTATACCAACTTCAACAACAATGCCCATTCCATAACTTTGGAGCATTTAGTAATACTTCAAAGCCACCGGAAACAACGAAATGGAGCATTCGAGGAATTGAAATTTCTTGCTACTATCACCGTGGGGATGTTGAAGGAAGATGCATAGTTGAACAACAAAATTACATAAGAGATCCTAGCAAATTTCGAACCTAGTTTAGAATGTTTTGCTTTTTATGTATTTGTCGTATCATGTTTTACTTTTGTTGCAACTCATATTTTTAATACATTGTATTTGAATTATAGTTGAAGGAAACGTTTTTATTCTAAAAAAAAATAATAAAAAATAAGACTTAATTGCGCCTATAACACATTATAGTTGTGAAGTGTATTTTCAATATTTGTGTTATATGATTGTAATATGGTAAACTTGATGTGGCGAAGAGTATAACTCGCTTCCATAATTTGTTGAACCTAGCTCTTTTAATTAGTAGGATGATTTTATTTATTTATTTTTTATTTTATTTTTTTAAATATTTAATATATAAATTATTATTTTTTTTATTATTTTTTATTTTTTATTTTAAATCTAATCCATTATTATATTTAGAGTTAGATACATATAAAATGGTACCGATTAAAAAATGTACGAGTCTTATAAATAAATGATATACATAATAAAGATAAATTCAAAGTATATGATACATTTAATAGGATACATACTAAAAGCGATGTGTAAAATTTAACACATTCTCAAACCATTATAACTTTATAAATATATTATTGCAACAACTTTTGGCTAACACGGAGTGAAATTTTCCTTTGAAATTAATTTGGATCATGTTAAAAAAACATTAACAACCATCGTATTTTCAAAAAATCTCTAGCATTCAGACTTTATTAAAACTAGCAGGGTACCCGCCGTTGCAATTGTAATATTTAGCGAAAATTTATTTTATTTCTATATTTTACGATATATAGATATACGGATGACGACAATTTTAGTTTTGAATAATTTTATGCAATAACAATATTTTTCATATAAAAACTGTAGATTAACCACGTGATATTATGACAATACTGAGTTGATAGCTGGTATATTGCAAATGTATGAGGTTAAAGTAGTTGACAATAGCCCGTAGTCACAAGTTATCATTAAATAATAACACCATAGCGAATTTTAAAAATCACTTACATTATACTAATAAAATTTAGTTCTCTAAAAACAATGTTTGTTACATTTGTCCCACATAGAAGATGATACAAGTAAAAGAGTACTTATAAAGAAGAAAAAAAAAACTAAATATTTAAGAAGTCACGTGGGTTACTTTAATGAGTATAATTATTATTATACAAATATATCTAATAAATATAAAATATATACTTAGCACTTAGCACTTTGCACCTTTGCATACTTTGCTTTGAAAAAATCGTTCGATTTCTATAAAACAATGTTTTTAATTTTTACGGCAAGTTTTATCCAAAAAAAATTCTAAAAGGTGTATATGTTGGTTCTCGAGGCACTCTTGCGATTTAATAATATTTTTTGAACATTGTAAATTAGTATGCCTTTTGAAACTCTATTGATTTAATAATATCGTTTTCGGACGGCTTTTATGGGCTAGCCGAACCGGTGGTGACTCCGGTTCCCGATTGAACCCGTTGGTCCGGTCCGTATTTTAAAACCATATGTACCATTAACTTGTTTTTGTTGGGTCTAATATTTGAGTTGATATGACAAAGTACATGAAAAATGAATGACTTAAGAAGACAAAGTGAAGAATGAATAAAACGCAAAATACAAGGGACTTGCTTTACAAAGAAGTTATTATAATATAGTCCTTCGTAGTATTTTTGTAACCCTAATTCTCTATTATATAAAGATATACAGGGAATAAGTTTTCATATGTCTTCCACAATGTAAAGTACAGAAAAGTGTGTGTGGGAAACCTAGGCGTAGGGTATGGGAAAAACACCTAGGTTAAAGTGTTTGTGTTTGTTTGTAGCCTAAGGATCATAGATCCCTGTTAGAGTTTAACCGTGCTACACTTGATCATGTAGCATTGGGGTTTATTGTGTTTGCAATGTTAGTGTTAGAGATGATGACGAAGAAACCTTTGTTCAATAATAATGATATTCTTATTTATTCCGCTGTGCATTGTTCTTAATCATTATTATTGTGTAATCCCTAGATGAGGTCTAACCAACCTCGAGCTAAAACGATCTTAACATGTGGTATTAGAGACAGGGGGCTCATGATCGTGGGTTTAAAAAAGGTTTTGTTTGTCGAAGAACGAAGAAAACAAGAAAAATTCGTAACTGGTATCTATTTTCGTAACTCACTGCAGTATAGTTTTCAAACGGCAATAGCTCCTTCATTAACCGTTGGATCGGGCTGAAATTTTTACTGGAGCTTCTCTATATATCAATGAAGATTTTCACCGGAGGGATCTTCAATCTGAGCTTTCAAATGAAAGTTCTGGTGTCTCGAAAACTGCTGCAGACAAGGTTTTAGTAAGTTGATTTTTAGGGTTTTAATGGTATTCAAATTCTTGAATTCGTGTTTATGTATTATAATTAATTCTGGAAGTTGGATATACATTGTTTGTATGTTATTTGATGATTTTACACTACATGCTTCATTCATTCTATCATCAAAAGTAATTGGTTTGAAAACTCTAACTAGTTGGAGCAGATTTGGAATAGAGGTTTTTGGTCATTGTTTTAGGTTTTATAGTATTCTGAATGGATCACTCTTTTACTGGTGTGATGATTACGTTAGTGTGCAAAGTATAAAGATAGATTTGGGCTTGAAATAGCTTGTTGAATGAACCTTAAACTAGGGTTTTGACCTTTACAAATCTGCTGCTTGTTCAATTTTCTGCTGCTGCTGCTGCTGTTAAATTTGTTTGAAGAGAGAGTTTTTATCGAGAATCAAAACCCTAAGAAACCCTCAACGTGGCGACTGGGATTAAAGACGCAATACCTCAACTGATTAGCTATGGTTTATGTTTTTATATTGGTTGTGCTGATCTGTTGATGTATGTAGAGGGTACTGAAGCAAGTAAGGTTGTGTTAATATCACTACAACATTTACCCGTTTCCCCATCGACATTTTCCCCGGCGACATTTGTCGCTGGGGTATCTGCCCTAAACGACAAAAATAGATCCTACGTGGCACAAATTCTCGTAGAAAAGTCAAATAAATTATTGTGTACTTTTCCCCGGCGACATATCGCCGGGGATAAAGCCGTTATGTTTTGACCAAATATTTCTTCGTAAAACGTGGCGGGAACTTTTTCCGCTCATGTTTCCCCAGCGACATGTCGCCGGGGATACTTTTGTTTAATTAAGAAATTGTAATTAGTGTTAATGACTCTTATGGTGACGTGGACAATTGTTTCCCCAGTGACATGTCGCCTTAATAATAATAATAATAATAATAATAATAATAATAATAATTTGATTTCTTAGACAGCACAATGAGCGCCACGGGAGCGTTAAGGTGCGTTTTTAGCACTTATGGCGTCGTCATTTGCACGAATGCTGATGCTATAAACGAATTGCCATGGCCAAAACGGCGTTTTAGTGTTTTTTTCAGTACCTCCATTGGCTAATATTTTCAAACAGTCAAAAGAAAACCTTATTTTGTTCGATAAATACACACTTTTATCATACAAACAACCAAATATGATCATAATTTTACTTATTTCATACATTTACACATACATTTCAATCATCTCTTTCAAAATGAGTAATCAAAACAACGATTAGCCTATGTTCCCCCTGCCTTTTTTTTACAGGTAATACTTGTTCAATTCATCACAACCCTTTACGCCATCAACCGTCAATTCTGGTTCTTCACACCACACTCCATTTCCCAACTTTGCGCAATATGCTTCTCAACAACTATATTTCACACAACAAACTTTCCAAATGAAACAAGATGCTTTTAACCAACTCGTTTTATACCAACTTCAACAACAATGCCCATTCCATAACTTTGGAGCATTTAGTAATACTTCAAAGCCACCGGAAACAACGAAATGGAGCATTCGAGGAATTGAAATTTCTTGCTACTATCACCGTGGGGATGTTGAAGGAAGATGCATAGTTGAACAACAAAATTACATAAGAGATCCTAGCAAATTTCGAACCTAGTTTAGAATGTTTTGCTTTTTATGTATTTGTCGTATCATGTTTTACTTTTGTTGCAACTCATATTTTTAATACATTGTATTTGAATTATAGTTGAAGGAAACGTTTTTATTCTAAAAAAAATAATAAAAAATAAGACTTAATTGCGCCTATAACACATTATAGTTGTGAAGTGTATTTTTCAATATTTGTGTTATATGATTGTAATATGGTAAACTTGATGTGGCGAAGAGTATAACTCGCTTCCATAATTTGTTGAACCTAGCTCTTTTAATTAGTAGGATGATTTTATTTATTTATTTTTTATTTTATTTTTTTAAATATTTAATATATAAATTATTATTTTTTTTTATTATTTTTTATTTTTTATTTTAAATCTAATCCATTATTATATTTAGAGTTAGATACATATAAAATGGTACCGATTAAAAAATGTATGAGTCTTATAAATAAATGATATACATAATAAAGATAAATTCAAAGTATATGATACATTTAATAGGATACATACTAAAAGCGATGTGTAAAATTTAACACATTCTCAAACCATTATAACTTTATAAATATATTATTGCAACAACTTTTGGCTAACACGGAGTGAAATTTTCCTTTGAAATTAATTTGGATCATGTTAAAAAAACATTAACAACCATCGTATTTTCAAAAAATCTCTAGCATTCAGACTTTATTAAAACTAGCAGGGTACCCGCCGTTGCAATTGTAATATTTAGCGAAAATTTATTTTATTTCTATATTTTACGATATATAGATATACGGATGACGACAATTTTAGTTTTGAATAATTTTATGCAATAACAATATTTTTCATATAAAAACTGTAGATTAACCACGTGATATTATGACAATACTGAGTTGATAGCTGGTATATTGCAAATGTATGAGGTTAAAGTAGTTGACAATAGCCCGTAGTCACAAGTTATCATTAAATAATAACACCATAGCGAATTTTAAAAATCACTTACATTATACTCATAAAATTTAGTTCTCTAAAAACAATGTTTGTTACATTTGTCCCACATAGAAGATGATACAAGTAAAAGAGTACTTATAAAGAAGAAAAAAAAAA
>LBNU01018319.1:158510-179232 GCA_014162995.1 Artemisia annua | reverse complement strand
TGACTACAAGTATTCAAACCTATTTCATCTAGTTGTGTTTGGTCCAAGGTATCTACCTCTATCGGGGTTCCTATAGTCTCTTTTACTTCTTCCGGGTACGTCACGGAGGATGTGTGTGCTTCAAATGATGGTAGGACTTGTGGGGTATTTTGTGGGCTTGGATTTTCTACTCTATCCTTCCTTGTGTCAAGATCACCTATGTGCTTATTTTGTATTTTGCTGAAGTCAATCCCCAACATGCACCTAGGTATCTCAAATCCTGTCTCAAATTCTTAGTCCGATTTGTAAGAATCATTCCCAAAAACTTGATCACTATGTTCCATATGCCTAAAGGATTCCTCATGCTTATCATATGTCTTGGTGAAATCTAATCCAAGCATGCACCTAGGCAGCTCAACATTAACCATCTCATAGTCTCGATCGGATTCATAAGGAACTATCCGAGGTGAAGGCTCATATGGTATATAGGTTTTACTAAGTGAGGTATTTTGAGGATTTGATGGGGCTCCTAAAGTGATTTGTTTAAAAGTTTTATGCACTTGGTCTCTTTCCTCAAGGTACTCACTAAAATCAATGCAAGATCCAGTTCTCATCATTTCACTCCTCCATCTTGAAAAGTCTACATTAGTATAATTATATTACTTCATGTAAGACTCTAGTGTCAGATTTAGTGGATTCACGTTCCCCATAATGGCAAACGGAATAGTCAGTGAAAATTACGAACAAATACACAAAGAAAAAAGATAGACTAAAGAAATCCTAGAAAAATAAAATAAAATCTCAATAGAAAGGAGTCTAGTGAGTATACCTATCTAAGAATAAAAATTAACCTAAACAATAACTATTCCCCGGCAGCGGCGCCAAAAACTTGATGCGCGTGGATTACAACACGCACTACGTTTTACCTCTCGAGGGATCTCGAGAAGCTTGCAATCCCTACCAGGCAGTGTACCTGACCGATGTAGTATAGTGTAGTGGCAAGTACCGGGGGATTGATCGTTCTCTCGTAGGGAATAGTGTTCGTTAGGCTAAAGGCTACTCTAATCTAGGTCTAAGGGTGGAGGAAGATTCTTTTTGTATTTTTATACTTTATGAAAGCAGGTAAAATCTCGGGTTTTGGAGGATAGGGCGGAATTAGTTGCTAATCAACTAACCCAAGTTATCTACTTCTAAGCTACTTATATTTTTGTATTTTTTTGTTTTAGAGAAAATCAGTGGTGGAGAATAGTGTTTACTTAGATTTCATTACTCCCTAACTATCTTTTACCATGTAATTAGTATGTTGAGTTTGCGTGGATGACGGGTGTATTCCTAACAAGTCGTAGGGAGTGCGTTCAATTCCCTAACTCTATAAGTTCCTACCTCACTCTATGACGATACGTCAAGCATCCTATCATGAGCTCACCGATAGCAACCTATGCATGAAATACTACCTTAAAATCGATAACGCACATACGATTCACGTTTCTAAAGACGTTCAAGCTTGTTACCGTATAGGAGGTTAGCCAGTTTTCTCTAGTCTAACGTAGATGAAACATTCACCCAAACACAATCACAACATACACATCACATGATAATCAATAGTTAGGTTTCATTAGATCTAAGCAAACACAAAGTAAATTAGCCTAGCATGTTGAAAGAAAGACAAGCACAAGTATATATCACACAACACATAGACATATTGTATGAATAAAGACTTATCTTGGATTAAACATGCAAGTTAGAGGGGTTAGGATACCCTCTAAGGTCTGTAATACACGTACTAGGGTTTAACCCTAAAGTTCTCCACTCCAAAAAATCGTTTTAAAATAAGAAAAAACGTTCTATATATATAGAAAACGCGGGCTGACGGCGTCAGCCCAATAGGTGACGTCATCAGCTCGGCGATTAGGGTTTCCTGACAGCCTTGATTGACGTGGTCATAATTGCTAGTTCCAGATCTGACGGCCTTGGTTGACGGCGTCACAATTTACACTACGAACTCTCTGGATCGTCACGAGTCTTTTTTCCACTTTTGGACTTCACTTGTTCCTGACGGCGTCACTTAGTAGAGTGTGACGGCGTCACCTTCAGTAATCTTCAAGGTCTTTTGAGTTTTTGTTGTTTTCCGCACTTTTTCACTCTGAAAACGCCCGAAAATGCTTCTTTTGTGATTTTCCCTTCAAAAGTACCTAAAATGAGAAAAGAAACGACTTTGGGTGAAATCCAAACCAAAAACATACGACTTAGGACTCAAAATGACCCCTAAAAACGTAACATTTTTCGTCTCATCAGCTATGCACCTTGGATTATAATATTTTGTCTCATGAAGGTAACGTGACCGTGGCATTAATGCACCAATGTCATGACTCCAGTGTAGTCGAGTGATGTTCCACACCGTCCCTTTATTTGATCTACAATTAGTTTGGGTAGGGGCGTATGGATGCATCCTAGATTTGATTTGTTTTGATTTGATTTGCTACTACATTTGGTTTGGTGACTGGTGCTGTGTGCAATACACGCCTTTCACATTATTTGGGAGTTGATCACTCCATGGTTACTATGATTTGCTACTACATCTGGTTTGGTGACTGGTGCTGTGTGCAAAACACGCCTTTCACATCATTTTGGGAGTTGATCACTCCATGGTTACTATGCTGAAGACTTTGTTTTGTTTTGTTTTGGCTCGTGGTAGAATGCTAATATAACCTAACTTTTGTCTTATTCTTATCATCCTTATTATACCTTTTGTTTTCCCCAATGCACCCTATGATATTCTTTGTTCCTTATCTTTTGCTTCGTTTATATATATCTGTTCACTGGGCTTTTTAAGCTCAGCCGCATTTCTTTTCTCATGCGGCAGCTTTAGTAGGAAGCTGGGTTATGGACGAAGGCTTTGTTTTTGGGCTTAGAAGACTTCACCCTGTTAGACATTTGCTGGACTTAGAGACGCTTAGAAGTAGACTTGTTTTGGGCTTAGTTTTGTTGTTGCCCTTTTGTATTTTGTTTAGTCTTCTTTTTCCCTTGTAACCTTTGTATACTTTGTATTGGAAATGTATCTCCGTTTCGTTTGTGTTCTGATTTGACTCCATAATGTTACACTTTAGCCCTTATCGGGTTGGGGTGTTACAATTATGGTATCAGAGCCAGGTTTGGATCGGCGGATGCAACATCCGTAGAGCTTAGGCTATGACCTGTGAGTTTTGGACCATTAGGCTTCCACTGTAGGAACATAGGAAACCGCTTTGAAAGCTTGCTTTAGGAATTCCCTATATGAACTTAAGTTTTGACCCGTAAGGAATGGGTAGACTTTAAGATTTTGCACTTGTATCTTTGCTTCCGCATTACTCTGATTCGTGCCTTACGTTTAGCTATGCCTTTTGGAATCACCCGTTTTGGAGTTAGAAATCTTTGCACCACCTAAGTTTACCACTAGTAAGTTCGAAGGCATTTAAGATTGCATTTTAATGCATAACGCTATTTTTGATTTCATCTTTGATCTCTGATCTGTTTGTTGATCCCTTTTGACATCTCTTTTGGGCATTCTGAGAATCTACATGGCGATGACGTGTTTGATTCACTCTATGTTCGTATCTTGCTTTGGTAATCCTCTGTAAGCCTTCTAACGTTATTTGATTTTGTTTTACTCATCTTTTCCATCTCTGAGAAGTCAGGTGGTGTCTAACCACGAGTATAAGAGTATTTCTTTTCACTTTGAACGATAAGGATTTGCTAGGTTGATCTACCTTTCTTTGGAAATTCAATTTCGATTTGATCTTGATATGAGTTTTGATTGCTTAAGCATTCGAGATGCCGACGATTATTCTGCTATGTCTCACCTTTGGTGCTTTAAATTATTTTGAGAATCCACTATCATGATTTCTTATCAGTGAGCTGTTGCTATCATTATTAATCTAGAGACTCGTACGTTACTTTCGCGGTTATGAAGTTTCTCTTGCAGCTATTTTGTCCACCATGAGATGAACATTTTCATGTGAATTATGTTTTTGGCACCCTGAAATTTCGGATATGATCTTGTTGAACCACCAAGTCTTTCCCCACAGGAGGATGGAGCTATATAGAACCTGAAGATGACTGGCAACGGTAACTACCCTGAAGAGTTGGTGACTTTCCTCGCAAAGCGGAAGAGTGGAAGAGCAGAACGCAGGAACCTGGTCAAGACGGCGAACCTGGAGCTTATGAAGAACATACAGTCTCACTTCCCTATTCATCTTGGTTGTACTAAGATGAATTAAGAGTGGAAGCAGACTGGATGATGAGGAGATTGAAGGCCGTACCAGAGATTCACATTGCTCAGTCACATTCCAAGAAGAAACTGCGGAAGGCTTAAGGAACCAAAACTCAAGTTAGTGATTTCGATTCGCTCTTAGATTAAAAGATGGACGAAGACTGACTACTCAGACATAAGAAGATTCTAAAGAAACTAATTCTTGAGAAGAACCTTGTGATGGAGGAATTGATGCCTTAGCAACATGTGTCTTTTTGATGATGATTGCTTGATTTTGTTACGTCTTTCCGAGCTTCGTTTGTTTTGTTCGACATCATTTCGTTATTGATCTTTGAATAGGGCTAACCCAGGAGTTAGATGGACTGTTAGGTGGATTAGTAGATTTGTTTCACTAATTGAGATAGAGTATGATCATCATGAGGGCATATTTATATGATGCTGATATTATGACGTCTGGCCAACATGATAATACTTACATCATATAACGTGCACTTGTTGTGTTCATAGGATGTCTTGAGAAGTGCCTTAGTGGAGACTTAGATTTATGCTTCGTTTACGACGATCTGCGAATAGTGAGACCTTAGAATTCTTTTGATCTATACATTTGATCTACCTTATCGCCGTACGTTTTGATATGTTTGGACACGCTTCACGCGATTGTTTGACTTTCATGTTTTGATAAATCCAAAATTCCGTTGTAGAGCTTCCTGCCATTTAATGATATCGGTCAACTTACCTTCTATATGAATTTGATTCGAGCCACACCTATGCTTTGCTATGTATACGCTCCTCACGTTCGATGAAATTGTTTCGTGATGACTGTTATGTGTTAAAGTATGAAGCTTTGGATTCTGAGATTCAAGATCTGTCGGTTTACGAAAATACCTTTGGAAGGTTGTTTTGATGATGAAACTGTTTGTAAATTTGAAGAGTTAAACTTTTATATGTCACCTTTATGAAGCTATCGTTTGATACATTCTCATCTGATCAGTTCAATTCCTTGTCCGCGGATATCCACCTAATCCTACGTCTTCCTGTGAATATCTTTTGAGGGAATACGATTGTCATCTGTTACGTTCGGTATGTGACTCTTTTGATGTAAATTTTGTGTGATGTGCGTTCTCTGGGAAACCAAAACCATCTTTGAATCGTTAGTCTTAGGGAAACAAGATCACTCTCTTCGTTGAAAATTTTAAGTCTAAATTTGTGCGAGTTAAACTACTCCTTTTTCTGTTCGTAGTTGGTGTACCTTCGTTTAGTTTTGCCACCTTACCTTTTGCATTTTCGAGGACGAAAATTCTTTTGAGGGGGAGATAGTTGTAAAACCCACATTTTCATAACACGTTTAAATTACCAAAATGCGCTCCAATTTGAAATTTTGAAGAAATGTGTACGGTTACCAAACAAGCCCTAAATCAAAAACGATTATTGTGCGATCACAAATATGAATATGTATCTTCAAGTAAATGATATTTGAGCTACTACAACATCATATGACCTCAAGAATAAGAAAATTGGATTAAAACGTAAGTGTTGCACGTTACAAGACCTAAACGGGTCCAAAACTAGTATAATTTGTACATAACTTATAAATTAAATAAACATACATATCCTAAGTTTTATTTGCATTAAAATTTCACAAATTTAGACCTTCCTCCCTTGGTTGGCCGATTCTAGGGGATCTCTTCCCATAAAATTTGCTAATCCCATTCAATTGCTCATTAAAAAGATTATCTCCATCCAAAATTACCTAGACCTATATTTTTAAAACTCTTCTCTTCTTTCACTTATTTTGTACCCCACCCACACACATCAAATCACAAATTATTGCTTCTTGATCCTTGGTGATTATTTGTACGCGTTCGTGGGAGATTTTGGTATACGTAGGAATTTGTTTGGAAGCATTTGGAGGCTTAGTTTTCATGTTTGGTTCCCATTCGATCCTAAGCTCACCCTTGTAAAGGGTTGGTATCTTCTATATTACTCTTTGTTCATTCCTTTGTGTTTCATTGATAATGATAATCATAATACGTGAAAACCGAAAAGATACGAATTGACATACACAATTACATATGGATCGAATTCAATTTTATTTGATGAATTCATGTTTGTTTTTTATATTTGAAGGTGATAACATGCTTATGATGATGATATAATATGAATTAGATAATTAATTTGTTAATTATTGGATTAAAAGGGGTAAAGGAATTAGGGTTTATGCGTTGTTGATTTGGGACAGATCTGTTAGCTGAATATGTATGCATCATCAAATGAGTTTGGTAAATGGGTAGTTCATATTTTTTTTTGTAAACTCAGTTTAAGGTCCAAATTAAGTGTTCCAATTGGTTTGGATGTGATTGAGGTTGATTTGGTTGTGTTTTTGAATTTTATGTGATGATATGCCAAAACTGTGATTGCAGAATTTATTTTCAGTCGTTGTTTATGATTTTTTATCTCCAAACCATAAGGAATTAGAAGCTCTCCTTTTACAGGAGTTATATATGGGTTGTTTGTGACCTTCTGGAATTTTTGTGGATTTTTCTAAGGTGTTTAAATGGTTATGTTAAGTGCAAACTTTATGCATGTTTGTGCAGTAAAGTTTCTGGGTAGGTCTGGGAAAATTCATGTAGACTCTCAAGACATATGTGCTTCTGTGAGAATTTTGGTGATTTTTATTTTGGGATTCTGATACGTTTGAAAAATTCGTTTAGTGGGCTAAATTTTGTTATAAAACCAATCATTTTATATGCATGTGTCACATATATGTTTAATGTGTTATTTTGATGGTTTGGTGCCCTAATGCATGTTCCACTTGGAGTTTGTTCTTAAATGTTGGGTTGACTAAATGTAGTACATGCTTGGCCTAATTGGTAATTATGTGATACTTGGTGGGCTTATGTGGTGATTTGGTTAATTATGTGGTTTATATGCTAAATTGATAATTAAGAAGGGTTAAATTGTAAACATGGTAACTAGAAGGACTAAATATGTAAATATGGATAAGTGATGCATGTTTCGACCTAAATTAATCATGAGGGGCTGTTTGTGACATTTTGTATTGTTATGGTGCTTATGTGATAATTATGTTAGTTAAGGATTTAAATATGTAAATGAGATAATTAAGGGATTTAAATGGAAACTTGGTAAACTTAAGGGTGTGAAGTGTAATATTTGCTTATTTGAATTACTTGGCTTAAGTTGATGTGTTATATGTGTATGTGATCATATGTGACCCCTTAACTTGTGAAATTGACGCTTTTAACCCTAAATCATGTTCGGTGATTTTAAGAAACCCTAATTTCACAAAATCCCTATAAAATGGAATCCTTGGTGTATATGAACATGGGAACTTGATAATATGATGAAACTAACCTATAAGAATATGTTAACATTCGGAAACTTGCCAAATTTGGAAATCTGCTAATTATGGAAACCTGTCATTTATGGAAAGTACTATTTATGGAAACCTTCTAAATAAGAAAACTTACTAAAAATTTAAAGTCTTCTAAAATTCTTAACCTACTTAAAGTGGGAAGTTACTAAATATGGAAAGTTACCTAAAATAGAAAGCTGCTACATTTGGAAAGCTACTAAAAATGGAAAGATAACTAAAAGAAGTAACTTGAGTAATTCAGACTCGTCTTGATTCGTATTCATTATCTTCTAGGTTCGGTGAAGCGGGAGTGATCCTTCTGTCATTGTTTATTTGATCTTGCTTTTGCATTTGGACTGAGGTACGGATATTCCGTAGTCTTTCACTAAGAGTGCACATTTCCTCTCTCTTGACTTTGTCTTTGATTTGTTATCGTACTATGATTCCATTTGATCTTGATTATGATCCTTCGTACTTGGCCCTATGATTGATGTGCTTCACCGGTATTTGCGATCCTATTGTTATTCGTTTGAACTCTTATGACCCATTTGATAACCTTTTTTGACCTTAACCTTTGAGCCTTTGTGAGACTTCGGATACACTTTGGGATATTATAACGGGAGGTGAAATTTTCTTTTCTTAATTATGATATGGGAACATTTAAAGGAGAAACTATTTATAACGGCATTTTAATATAATTTAAGACCACTTATCTATGGGATTATATGAATTCATAAAGATAACTTTTGAAGAACATTTCATGAAAATCTTTATTAAAGATCATTTTATAAATGTCATCTTTTGGATGATCGTTCTAAATGAACCTTTATTATAAACCTTCTTAAATTGAATTGTACTATAAGCTTTTTGTTAAACAAGTTATGGGAATCTGCTAATTTGAACTTTTGGTTTAAAATCTCATTATGACCCTTTGATTATGAACTATGGGATTTTGGAACTTGGGATAGTGAACCTTGTGGATTGGGAACCTTGGGTTTGACCTCTCCATTTTGACCGTTGGTATTACACCTTTGATGATCCTTTGATATTTGACCCTTTGATAATGATCCTTTGATATTTGGCTCTTTGACAATGATCCTTTGATATTTGACCCTTTGATAATGATCCTTTGATATTTGGCCCTTTGACAATGATCCTTTGATATTTGACCCTTTGATTATGATCTTTTGATATTTGACCCTTTGATAATGATCCTTTGATAGTTGACCCTTTGATAATGATCCTTTGATATTTAACCCTTTGATGATTAATCCTTTTATATTGACCTTTGCTTTTGAACCTTTGATTTTGAACTCTTATTTTGAACTCTGAACCTTTGACCTTAACCTTTGCGCTATGCACCTTGGATTACGATATTTTGATTTGACCTAGACTTTGTTATTTGATTTGCCTTTGACCCTTTAGTATTATACCCGAGCATTTTGTTTCCTAGTCATGAAGGTAACATGACCGTGGCATTGATGCACCAATGTCATGACTCCAGTGTGGTCGAGTGATGTTCCACACCGTCCCTTTGTTTGATCTGCAATTGGTTTGGGTAGGGGCATATGGATGCATCCTAGATTTGATTTGTTTTGATTTGATTTGCTACTACATTTGGTTTGGTGACTGGTGCTGTGTGCAATACACGCCTTTCACATTATTTGGGAGTTGATCACTCCATGGTTACTATGAATTGCTACTACATCTGGTTTGTTGACTGGTGCTGTGTGCAAAACACGCCTTTCACATCATTTTGGGAGTTGATCACTCAATGGTTACTATGCTGAAGACTTTGTTTTGTTTTGTTTTTGCTCGTGGTAGAATGCTAATATAACCTAACTTTTATCTTATTCTTATCATCCTTATTATACCTTTTCTTTTCCCCAATACACCCTGTGATATTCTTTGTTCCTTCTCTTTTGCTTCGTTTATATATATCTGTTCACTGGGCTTTTTAAGCTCAGCCGCATTTCTTTTCTCATGCGGCAGGTTTAGTAGGAAGCTGGGTTATGGACGAAGGCTTTGTTTTTGGGCTTAGAAGACTTCACCCTGTTAGACATTTGCTGGACTTAGAGACGCTTAGAAGTAGACTTGTTTTGGGCTTAGTTTTGTTGTTGCCCTTTTGTATTTTGTTTAGTCTTCTTTTTCCCTTGTAACCTTTGTATACTTTGTATTGGAAATGTATCTCCGTTTCGTTTGTGTTCTGATTTGACTCCATAATGTTACACTTTAGCCCTTCTCGGGTTGGGGTGTTACACTAACAATGTTCATTAAATTGCCACCATTGAAGAAAAGCAAGAAACCAGTACAGCCGACAAGAGCGACAAGAGTTGGGCTTAGAAGATTTCAAAAAGCTTAGAAGCATTATTTCTTTTTTAATTCGCAATAATTATTGTATAGATGTTAAAGAATTACTTACAAGACATGTTTTTGGTTCTAAGATGTATAGAATTTATTACCAAAGATCAGTACAATAGTATCTCAGTGTTTCTGAACTATACTTGAGATTATAAGTAACCTTTGATTTTCTCAACTTATAATCATAATTGTCTAAACCTTTTTCTTCTTAACAACAATTTGATTATCTCTTAATCTCTTCTTAATCACCTTTCATATTAAGCCAATCCTACACCAAATATAATCCTCTCAACAACCTCTTAATATTCCCTTACACCTCTTATACCTTTACAACCTTTGTCTCCCAAACTCCCACACAAGATTCCCTTTTTTACAATATTCCTTCCCCTTTATACATTCCCCACATATTCTCTTATACACACACATAGATACATACTTTTCTATACACATACATACTTTCACATACACACTCACATACACACACCTTTACATTCAAAGTACACACACTTCACTCACATATACCCTTCTTCACACACACAAGGCTCCCCATCATATCACTCTTACATATTCCTTACACTCTTACACACATCCCATATTTACAACATATTCCTTACACTCCCAACACCTTTATTTTCAAAATACACACACTACTAACAACCATCTCATTCTCTACACACACTAGGCTCCCCATCATATCCCACTCTTACATATTCCCGTACACACATCTCTTCACTCTTACACAATATAAATCATACCATATATTCCTTGCACATTCTTTATCCTAACCATCATTTCAAACAAACACGTCTCAACCATCTATTTCACATTCTTCCCCAAGAAATGGAATATTTTATAGCATATACTTCTCTCTAACCCAACCATGGTTCATTTCTAACTCAACTATGGTTAGTTCTCAACACACCTCATTCTCACCCAACCATGGTTAACTCTTAACCACACCAAGGATGGAATATTCCCTTGGATACCCTTTAACCTAACCATGGTTCACCTTCCAACCTAACCATGGTTTATTCTCTACACACTTCTTTCTAACCCAACCTTGGTTACTCCTATCCTAACCATGGTTCATTCTTAACCCAACCTCACTCACTCTTCCCTATAGAGGAATATCCCATGGCATATTCTCTTCCCTCTTTTATGCCATGTGAGGAATACTCATTCTACCCCTACCCAATTATCTCTTCTCTTTTTCTATCCTTGATAATTGGTTTTCTCATAAGCACTTCACAAAACATTTTCTAAACTGGCTATTTGAGTTGGTAAACCTTAGATTGATTAATGTTAAGGTTTAGTGTGTGAAGTGCAATTGGGGGTTTAGCAAGGGTAGGTATTTATGAGACCAACTCCCAAGGAAATTTGTACAGTGGACCTGGCCCGTTGATTGATTAAAAAACCAATTATATCATTTATAATCCAAGAAAATGCTCAACAGATAAGCAAAACCCGGGTCGTGGTCCGTGTGAAGGTGAATGGAATCGTGGTTATCGATTCTTGAAATCGTGTCGTGAAAAAGTGAAAAGTGAAAATTTTCAAGTTTACAACTAATTTTATGAAAATACAAACAAAAACAAGTAATCATACACAATGTACAAGTATGTAAAGCACAAATGTCAAAAACGTAAACGTAAACTAAAAAAACGTCTATGTAACAAATTAAAAAGTGAATTACAAGCTAGACTAAACCTACGGGCTCAAATAAAAATTTTAAAATATTAAAATGATAAAAAAAAATTTAAGAAAAAGAAAATTATTATTTTGACTTTTTATTTATTTAATATGAATTAAAAACTATTTATGTATTTTTATTTAATAAAAGAAAATCAAACTAATTATAAAATAAAAGATTTATTCTACAAATTTTTTTCTAAAAATCTTAATAAACTGAAAATGAAATTTGAAAATAAACTCAGAAACTATTTTTGTATTTTTGTGAATTAATTTGAAATTAAAAATGATTTAAAATTCTAAATTCTATTTAAAAATGAAAAGAAATAGTAAATGGATGAGAAAAATTATGCAATTTTTATGAGAATTATAAAATAATATTTGAAATCTAGGAAAAATAAGAAAATTAGAAAAAATAAGCTGAAAAGTGCTTATTAAGCTGAAAACAGCTTGTTACAAGTGCTTATTAATAGCACTTGTAATAAATCTGTATGAATTTGATACTGAAGGTCCACAGAACTTATTTAAGCCTAAAAAAACTTGATTCAAATAAATATTCCACACAGAATAGTCAAGTGACACAACAATCAGTTATGCAATAAGCTCAAATATAAGCAAATAAGCACCATTAAAAGCCAGAAGTTCAGGAACACATGAAATCACTTAGACAAGCTCACAAGTACTCAAATGTAACAATCAAACTCAGATCACAAGTAAACTAACACAACTGCAGGCCTAATTTGATTTCAGGAAACAATGACTTAATTAACTACTTTGCAGGCATCAATTAGCAATCAAATAAGCTGAGTGAAAAACTAATGGGGCAAAGTCTAGTTAACCTTACTGAGATTACTAAAAACAAAAAATCCCTATAAGGAAAATCCAATTGCTAGTCTAATCTTACCCTAGAACAGGTCTGAAAAACACAAGACTAAACAATATCTGCAGTTATTTGACTTTTGAATTTGCATAATAGCTTTGACCAAATTCAATTTCAACTGATTTAAACTAAACCTAGATGTGAAATGAAGCTATATTAACTAAAAACTCACTGACACAATCACAAATTGCAACTGTTATCAAAATCACAGATTCAACTTATCAACAACACAAGCAGTGATGAACTTTCAAGCTAGATTTGACTTTTACTAATAATTCTACCAGATTTAAGCTTGTTTTGCACTCACCTAACCTATTTAAACCTATTAGTCCATAAGAAATAGTAAACTAACAATACTAACACCTGAAATAAAGCTGATCCAAACACCCCTGTAACTTGCACTTAACACTATATCTACTGATTTTTAAACCTCAAATCATTCTAACAATGCTAAATCTCAGTCATATATCACTCACATGAGCCAAATCAACACTGATCAACAACAATTAACTACTACAATACTAACACCTGAAATAAAGCTGATCCAAACACCCCTGTAACATGCACTTAACACTATATATACTGATTTTTAAACCTCAAATCATTCTAACAATGCTAAATCTCAGTCATATATCACTCACATGAGCCAAATCAACACTGATCAACAACAATTAACTACTACAATACTAACACCTGAAATAAAGCTGATCCAAACACCCCTGTAACATGCACTTAACACTATATATACTGATTTTTAAACCTCAAATCATTCTAACAATGCTAAATCTCAGTCATATATCACTCACATGAGCCAAATCAACACTGATCAACAACAATTAACTATTACAGAACTATTCCACAGATCTATCAAATTCAAAGCCATATATCTCAGATTCAACCAAGCATATATTCAGATGATCTAACAAGCCCAAATCACATAACATTTACTAACATAACATCAAATAGCACATAATGAAGCAGTAACACTGATTAGAACAGATCTATACTAGTAAACCGATAATTGCAATTTTAAACATGAAAATTGGAAACTGGAAACTTACAAAAAACATTCTCAGCTCAAACAGAGAATTTTCCATGAAGCCTATATTTAGATAGGCTAGTGACTTCCCTTTCTTCACTTAGTCTATCAATTTGACTCCATAATTACCAAGAACACCTCAATTGACTTTTATGTTGAGTTTTTGTAAAATTAGAACTAGATTTGTTTCAAGCTAAGCTAAACACTCACAAAAGCTAGTAAGCTTATATGAGCTGATTTACACTACAAAAACAACTTGTTGCAAGCTGGAGTAAAAGTTTAACAAAACATTTTTTATTTTTTTATATTTTCTAAATTTTTTTATATTTTTTATGCTTTAAGTGAAAATTTGTTTACTAAGTGAATGAAAACATTTAAAAGTTTATTGAAAAACTTCTATAAAACTTGAACATAACAGAACTTGAAGAGAAAATTGAGATCAATTGAAACAGATTGAGATGAAAACTAAACTTTATTAAGTAAACTAATGCTTGAATTACACTGAGTTCATTACACTAAAATTGAGATTACAATTCTATAGAGCTTCGCTACACTAGAAAATTACACACTAAAATGAGAGAAAATGATCACTATATATAGGCTGAGAGAAGAGTGAGGAGTGAGGATGTCCACTCTGGCAATCCGTGTGAGTTGTGTTAGTTGATGACGTGGGATTGCGACCACGCAATAGGTTTTACCTCTCAAGGGATCTTGAGAAGCTTGCAATCCCACCAGGCAGTGTACCTGGTCGGTGTAGTATAGTGTAGTGGTAAGTACGGGGGATTGATCGTTCTCTCACAGGGAATAGTGTTCGTTAGGTTAGAAAAACTACTCTAAAAGGTCTAAGGGTGAAGGAAGATTATTTTTGTATTTTTATACTTTATGGAAAGCAAGTAAAATCTCAGGTTTTGGAGGAGTGGCAGAATTAGTTGCTAGTCAACTAACCCAATAACTACAATTGCAATTAAAAATAAAATAACTAAACTATTATGGTTGTGAAAACTTATATGGAGACAAATGTGTTTACTTAGATTTCCTTACTCCCTAACTATCTTTTACCGGTTAATTGGTGTGTGTATTAATTGCGTGGATGACGGGTGTATTCCTTAGCAATTCATGGGGTGGCGTACATATCTCCCCAATTCTATGAGCTCTTATCTCCTCCTACAACTATGCGTACACATAATCATAGGGATTGTAAACAGTGGCTCATGTGTTAAATACTACCTTAATAACCTAGTACGCATTAGTTATATGTTTCTTAAGACGTTCAAGCATGTTACCATATAGGAGTATTGCCAGCTTTCTTAAGCCTAACATTGATGAAACATTCATCCAAACAAGTAATAACACACCAATCAACCAATAATTAATAGTTAGGTTTCATTAGATCTAATCAAACACAAGAAAAATCTAGCCTAGCATGATAATTGAAAGACAAGCATAAGATATAATTAACCAACACATAGACATATTGATTAATTTAAGTGAGGACTTATCTTTAATTGAACATGAAGGATTCAAGGGTGAAATACCCTTGAAAATACAGCCAAATTCGTCTTTAGGGTTTTTCCCAAACTTCTACCAAAAGTACCACACTAATGAATGAAAAATAGAAAAGTATATATAGATTTTACATACTGACGGCGTCAGGTTATGGGTTCTGACGCCGTCAGCTCGCCGTAATTAGGGTTCTCGGATGGCCTAGATTTACTTCTGACGCCATCACTTGTAAATGTGCTCTGGGCCGTCACTCTTTAGCATTACACCTGACGGCCTGCTTTCTCTAACACCTGACGCCATCAGGTGTAAACATCTTGTTTTCTTCATAGGGCGTCTAGTGTAATCTGATTTTACTCCTTTGTCAATGTTGGCTGACGGCGTCACCTTGTGACTCTGACGCCGTCAGGTAGGTTTTCCAGCTTCTTTTGAGACTTTGTCATTTTCTTCACTATTATGCTCCAAAAACGTCCAAATTAGCATGTTTTCCAGAATTCTTCTCAAAAGTACCTAAAATGACAAAAGAAACGATTTAGGGCAATATTTGATCACATTAACTCGAATTAGGGCTTAAATGACCCCTTAAAATGGGTACACTTTTCGTCTCATCAAATACCCTTACACTTGAGATTTGCTTGTCCTCAAGCAAATAAGCTTTTATTCCAATCAAAATATGAGTTAGGGGTCATTTAACACAAATATAAAAGTAATTACAACAAATAGTCATTCGACCCTAATCATAATAAGCACGGAAATCATACACTAGCACCTCACAAATAGTGTTTGGATACTCTTATCTCTCAAGTGTCATAGAATTATATCTCATAAATGAAAATGGAAAATATCTCTCACTACCTGTCATAGCAAATAGATTACCATAGGCTTGGGAGAGGATCAATTACTCCTCCACTAGGCGAAAGCACCTAAGATAAACTATCAAAGAGGGCTTTCAAAAGGGTTGTAACGTAAGGTGTAGGGATATGATAAACACGGTTTGGTTGGAATAAAGGGTATTATAATGGTGGCGAGTTAACTATCATGATCAAATACATGCACTATACAATGTTGCTAAGCCAAGACTCGACTCAATCTTAAGCTAAAAACAAAATAACAAAAACTTAAACAAACATAAAAGAAACGGGATTGTAGTCCGTATGTTTTTTTTTCTACTTCTCTTTTTCTAATTTTTTTGTATTTTTCTTGATTTTTCGATTTTTTTTTGTTGCATACATTCTTACCCTACCATCCAAAATAATACATCATAGGGGCCTCGGTTCTCCCCTTACACTTGAATTTTTACATAACTTTACAATTACTATTCTAATGACTCGAATTAAGATAATTGAAAAAAACTTGGAGTACTTTTAAAATATTTAGCACATATGGGGGTAATAATGTTGTTCTTCCCCATTACTCCATTACACTAGTACTTTACCCATGAGTCCCAATCATCCCAAAACAATATGTACAAGGATATGACTCGACTTAGCAACCATGTAAACGATTAGATAAGTAACAAAGGGTTTAACACAAATGTTGTCAAAATAATGCACTAAAGGTGAGTGCATACAAGGTAGGCTAATGCGATTTGGGTGTACATTTAAGTGGGGTGTAACAAATTCTCACTTTGAGTAAGATGCTCAAAGGTCGAAATGAAAAGATAGGCTCGGAGGGGTGTACTAGGGGTATTGTGTACCAAAAATGGGTACAACGCAAAGGGTTTGGGAGAATTACTTGACCAATGTAGCCAATGTAATTATAACAAAAACACGGGTGTAAAAACAAAGGGTTAATCCTAATGCCTCTTATCATGTAGTAGATCTAACTACACGAATGTAGTCTCACTTGTGGATTTGAGATGGTCCTAACGCAAGTTTTAGAATCTAAGCGCTATCGGTACACACATCATAGCATCAAAGATGGATGCTTTTCCTACAAATTCTAGGGGTGAACCTCACATATTTGGGGTGGAAAATTTTTTAGTGGTACGGTTTTGTGCTAGTCATATAATTTCCTATCCATGAGACGCTCATTAAGACCAAAGTCTCACTTCTAAATGTTGCAAAAAATTTTAAATTGACGCTAAAATTGCCATAACAAATATTTCTCTCGGTTTTATTACAAATTTACTATCAAACAAACAAAAATCAAGCGCAATTGTATTCTCTAAAGTGCCTTCATTTACCCCCTTACACTTAAACCGAACATTGTCCTCAATGTTCAAATAGAAGATGTAAAAGTAAATAAAATGAAAAAATGAAATCAAATACTCCCCTGATTCGTTTGATGTGGATAGTAAGGTAACATGGTTAGATCTTCTTCCAAGAAAGATGAACGCTCAAAGCTTCCCTTCCAAAATATAAATCATCTTATTGTCCAAAATAACCTGTTACCCTGAAAAAGATAAAGGCCAACCTCGCATAAAATTGGCGGTATAATCTATAATAGGATATAATGCTTGTGGAATGAATATTTTTGAAGAATTCCTGGAAGTTATAAGTTAGAGAATTAACAAAAAAAATTTATTTCCGAAAGAAAAACAAAACTTTCAAAAATTGCAGAAAATTATTGCCTGACGCAGTCAGGTTGTAATACCTGACGCCGTCAGAAATGATCTGACAGAATTCTCATGTTAAGTTTCCGGAAAAATTCTGGAAAAACTAGAGCTTACTTCCTGGAATTCCTGCAAAAATTCATTATGACTCGATACAAGCATTTGACTCAAACAAATACTAATATGTATGTTAATTTACATTGTTATGATTCATGTTCATTCGTTCTTACAAACTGATTTAGATTTCCCTTACACTTAGCTTTTGCAAAATACCTTTATATGTAGTTAAGACGGAGTTGAAAACAAAATAAAGCATTTTCACAAGTTAGTTTGAATCATGAATCCATAACAAGAAATATCATACATACGGAAACAAATAAAATCAAATAAACAAACAAAAAAACACACAAAGCTTGGGTTGCCTCCCAAGAAGCGCTTTTCTTTATTAACGAGTCTTGTAGCTAGACTCAAAGTCACCGTACCTTACGTGACTCCATCGTTGGTCTCGGTTTCTAGGCCATCCTCTTGTCCGGTTTTATAATCCGGTCCTAATTTCAAACAATCCTTGTAGAAACCAAATATCCTTTCCATGACATAGTCTACTCCCCTACGTCTATCCTCGTCGTTCCTATAGTAGACCGCTTGTTTAAGCTCCTTTTCAACGTTTGACAAGTGTTGGAATTGCTCTATCTTTTATGGCATTTGGTAGTTCACTTCATCGGTCTCATCCTTAAATTTAACTATCCCTAAGGAAGGTTCATAAGTCGTTCTAGAGACCTCAATAAACGGTTTTCCCAAGACTACTTGAGTTAAACTTGCATCAACTATTGGACGGATATCTTCTACAATCACAAAGTCGGTGACATAGGTGAAGTTTCCTACATAAACCGGTAATCTCCTAACTCTTCCCGTGAAGTTACTAATCCATCCCTTATCAGGAAATACCCTATACCTAAGTTGATTTTTCATTATCAAGTTGTATTGGGCTCTAGTCATGATGTTTATGGGCGATCTAAGGTCGATGTAAGCTTTCCACACATGCAAATGTCCTATGTTGCGTGGTATGTTGAGATTAGAAGGGTCGCCCGTTTTGATAATCGGGTTACCTATGAAGTATGGTGTCTCGGAGTCATCGAATAAATCCTTATGGTATGCCCGTTCTTCTCTAGTTGGTAACTTATTCAAGTAGTCCTCTCCATCATCTACTTCTTCAATCTTGCTTACCCTACTGTCCTCATCTACCTCTACTTCCTTAACTTCATCCCTAGGTTCATTATTTTCCTCACTCCTATCAACTGGTCTAATAGTGACAACGTTGACGAAGTGGACATGTTTGGATGAAGAAGGGTCCTTGATTTGGGGTCCGCTATTAGTGGTCCTAGAATCCTTATGTGGAGGTGATAGCACTTGGTTGGTAAGGGCCTTCAACAAGTTGTCAATCTTATTGGTCATCTCTACTTGTTGTTGATTAAATTCGGATGTGAATTTAGCTATACGAGCTTCTTGAGATGCCATAAAATTGGACATCAATCCTTCAAAGTTATTGGTACTACCATAGTTGTTAGAAGGATTATTGTTGAAGGTACGGTTCGAGGAAGGACCGTTGGGTTGAAAACGATTAGGTGGGTTGGAAGAATTGTTTTGGGACACGTTTTGGTTTGACTTCCACCTAAGGTTTGGGTGATTTTTCCATGAGGGGTTGTATGAATCACCGTAAGGGCTTGGCTCGGGTTTGAAGGTGTACCACTTGTCTCCCGCTTCGTCGGTACTCGAGGATGCGTAGTCCGCAAAAGCTTGTTCGGGGAGTTCCATGCAATCACGTGTGTCGTGGGGACCACTACATAATCTACACGAAGAAGTGATTTTATTCACTTGGCTTGATGGGTTGGGAGCCTCATAGAATTTCATGAGAAACTTGACTTGGTCTTCAAGTTCTATGATCCTACGGTCGGAAGTGCTTGAATTATTCGAAGGCAAAGATATTGCCTTGACCGTCTTATTCAAATCACGGGGATCATTCCAACTTTCGTTGTCATATAGAGCAAGATCTTCTAGGAGATCCCATGATCGCACTTAGATCACGTAGCTTGCCACCGGCCGCTTGGTCAATGGTTTGCCTCGTGGGGATATTGATATGGTCATAGAAGATTTGGACTTGGAGCCAAAGGTCTATGCCATGGTGAGGGACTTTTTGGAGTAAGTCCTTGAATCGAGTCCATGCCTCGTAGAGGGTTTCGCCTTGGCGTTGTTGGAACGCCAAGATATCATTCCTTAGCTTGGTAGTTCTCCCCGGTGGGAAAAATTGAGCTAAGAAGCGAGTTGTGAGATCATCCCAAGAGGTGATGGATCCTGCGGGTAGACGCTCTAGCCACTGACTAGCATGGTCTCGCAGAGAGAATTGGAAGAGACGTAATCGGGTCGTCTCTCGAGTGGCAACATCAAGGTCTATAGAGTCTACGATTTTGAGGAAATCCTTGCGATGTTGATTTGGATCTTCGGAACAAAGTCCATGGAATGCGCGTCCGCTTTGCACCAACCGGATGGTGTCAGATCGCAAGGGAGTGACATTGGCTCCTTGAGTGAGCTCAATGGTGTTGCGATAGCCATGGTGGCTAGGTCGGGAATACTCTCCTAAGGTACGGGCTCTAGGAGGTTGTTTTGGTTGTGGTTGGTTGTTGGGATCAAGGAGGTTACCACCTTCCATGATGGCGGATGGTAATGGTTACGAATAAAAACACGAAGAAAATAGATAGACTAAAGAAATCCTAGAAAAATAAAATAAAAATCTCACTAGAAAGAAATCTAGTGAGTAGACCTAATAAAATAAAAAAAATTCTACATAAACAATAACTATTCCCCGGCAACGGCGCCAAAAACTTGATGACGTGGGATTGCAACCACGCAACATGTTTTACCTCTCAAGGGATCTTGAGAAGCTTGCAATCCCACCAGGCAGTGTACCTGGTCGGTGTAGTATAGTGTAGTGGTAAGTACGGGGGATTGATCGTTCTCTCACAGGGAATAGTGTTCGTTAGGTTAGAAAAACTACTCTAAAAGGTCTAAGGGTGAAGGAAGATTATTTTTGTATTTTTATATTTTAT
>LBNU01018319.1:128970-146034 GCA_014162995.1 Artemisia annua | reverse complement strand
GTTTCCACATGCTCATACATACATCCCAACATCAATGGAAAGTTCTCACAAAGATCAAAGGTTAGCAACAGTCAAAGAAAGATTCTACGCCAAAAAGAAGAATCTACAAAGTTAAGTGACAAAGATCAAAGTGAAAGAACCGCAACAACAAATATATCTATGGCAAAGACTAAAGAAGTATGAGCATGTTGGAAAGGCGATTAACCTACAAAGACGAAGTAGTGACAAAATGCAGATGAATAACCACAACAACAAAGAACAAAGAAAGTCATCATACAAAGATCACAAAGCATGAAGGAACAAAGAACGATGAACATGGAACAATGACTTAGCTAATGTTTTCTAAAGACGTCAAGAGCTATAATGTTGAAGTTTAAAGATAAAGACGAAGACGTCACGCAACCTACAATGACCAACACTTAGGGGGAGATTGTTAGCATCGTATTTTTATATTATGAAGTGTCGGTCATTATATCTTTGAATCGTGTAATAGGTTGCGTAAGAAAGTATTTCAAAGTTGTTTGTTCATGTTTATTAGAATGTTAGAACTACAAGGGCTAAACTTGTAAAGGCATGAAAGCTAATATGCCTAGCCATTTATTAAGAAGTGTAAACCTTCATTTGAAGGTTGGTTGATCATTTGTAATAAACACATAGTATAATTTCACACACTTGATCCTCCCACTCTCTCTCTCTACATCTCTCTTTCTCTCTCTAAGATTTGAAGAAGAAGGTCGTGATTTAGGTTGTATCCAAGGTCCTACAGATTGTAAACAGTGGCTCATGCGTTAAATACTACCTTAATAGCCTAGTATGCCTTGGCTACATGTTTCCCAAGACGTTCAAGCAGGTTACCATTAAAGGAGGTTAGCCAGTTTTCTTGAGCCTAACATCGATGGAACAATCATCCCAACAAACAACAACACATCAATTAACCAATAATCAAAAGTTAGGTTTCATTAGATCTAAGCAAACACAAGAAGAATTTAGCCAAGCATGTTAATTGAAAGACAAGCAAAAGAGATAATCAACCAACACATAGACATATTGATTGAATTAAAGTGAAGACTTATCTTTAATTAAGCATGAGGGTTCCAAGGGTTGGAAACCCTAAAAAGTACAAAAAATTCGTCTAGGGTTTGGTGCCAAAAGTTTTCCACAAAGTTCCACACAATGAATGAAAAATAGAAAACTATATATAGATTTTACACTCTGACGGCGTCAGGTTATAGAGGCTGACGCCGTCAGCTCGCCGCCATTATGTTTCTCGGATGGCCTAGATCCACTTCTGACGCCGTCACCTTATAATTTCTTCTGGGCCGTCACTCTTTAGCTCATAACCTGTCGGCCTACTTTTCTAACACCTGACGGCGTCAGGTGTAAATTCCCAAAATTTTTCTGGCCCGTCATTTGAAATTCGGTTTTCACTCTTTTGTCAAAGCTTGCTGACGGCGTCACCTTATTACTCTGACGCCGTCAGGTGGTAAATCCTGCTTCTTTTGAGACTTTGTCGTTTTCTTCACTTTTATGCTCTAAAAACGTCCAAATATGCATGTTTTCCAGAATTCCTCTCAAAAGTACCTAAAATGACAAAAGGAACGATTTAGGGCAATATTTGATCACATTTATACGAATTAAGGCTTAAATGACCCCTTAAAAGCGTAACACTTTTCTTCTCATCAAATACCCTTACACTTGGGATTTGCTTGTCCTCAAGCAAATGAGCTTTTATTCCAATCAAAATATGAGTTAGGGGTCATTTAACATGAATATAAAAGTAATTACAACAAATAGTTATTAGACCCTAATCATAACAAACACGGAAATCATACACTAGCACCTCACAAATAGTGTTTGGATTCTCACATCTCTCAAATGTCATAGAAGCATATCTCATAAATGAAAACGGAAAATAACACTCACTACCTGTCATAGCAAACAGATTACCATAGGCTTGGGAGAGGATCAATTACTCCTCCACTAGGCGTAAGCACCTAAGATAAACTATCAAAGAGGGCTTTCCAAAGGGTTGTAACGTAAGGTGTAGGGATATGATAAACACGGTTTGGTTGGAATAAAGGGTATTTTAATGGTAGCAAGTTAATTATCATGATCAAATACATGCACTCTACATCGTTGCTTAAGCCAAGACTCGACTCGATCTTAAATTAAAAATGAAATAACAAAAACTAAAAAGAAACAAGATGGTAGTCCGTATGTTTTTCTACTTTTCTTTATCATATTTTTTTGTATTTTTCTTGATTTTTCGATTTTTTTTTTCATACACTCTTGCCCTACCATCCAAAATAATACATCATAGGGGAGTTGCATTCCCCTTACAATTGAATTTTTACATAACTTTACAATTACTATTCTAATGACTCGAATTAAGATAATCGAAAAACTTGGAGTACTTTTTAAATATTTAGCACGTATGGGGGTAATAATGTTGTTCTTCCCCATTACTTCATTACACTAGTACTTTACCCATGAGTCCCAATCGTCCCAAAACAATATGTACAAGGATATGACTTAACTTAGCAACCATGTAATTGACCGGATAATTAACTAAGGGTTTAACAAATGTTTTCACAATAATGCACCAAAGGTGGGTGCATACAAGGTAGGCTAAGGCGATTTGGGTGTACATTTAGTGGGGTGTAAACAAATTCTCACTTTGAGTAAGATGCTCAAAGGTCGAAACGAAAGGATAGGCTCGGAGGGGTGTACTAGGGGTATCGTGTACCAAAAATGGATACAACGCAAAGGGTGTGGGAGAATTACTTGACCAATGAAGTCAATGTAATTATAACAAATATACGGGTGTAAAACAATGGGTTAATCCTAATGCCTCTTATCATGTAGTAAATCTTAACTACACGAATGTAGTCTCACTTGTGGATTTGAGATGGTCCTAACGCAAGTTCTAGAATCTAAATACTACCGGTACTCACATCATAGCACCAAAGATGGATGCTTTTCCTACCAATTCTAGGGGCGAACCTCACATATTTGGGGTGGAAAATTTTTTAGTGGTACGGTTTTGTGCTAGTCATACAATTTCCTATCCATGAGACGCTCATTAAGATCAAGGTTTCACTTCTAAATGTTGTAAAAAATTTTAAATTGGCGCTAAAATTGCCCTAACAAATATTTCTCTTGGTTTTATTACAAATTTACTATCAAACAAAGCAAAACATCAAGCGTAAGTGTATTCTCAACGGTGCCTTCATTTACCCCCCTTACACTTAAACCGAACATTGTCCCCAATGTTCAAATAGAAGATGTAAAAGTAAATAAAATGAAAGAATGAAATCAAATACTCCCCTGAATCGTTTGATGTGGATAATGAGGTAACATGGTTAGATCTTCTTCCAAGAAAGACGAACGTTCAAAGCTTCCCTTCCAAAATAATAAACGTCTTCTTGTCCAAAATAACCTGTTAACCTGAAAAAGATAAAGGCCAACCTCGCATAAAATCGGCGGTAAAATCTACATAATAGGATATAATGCTTGTGGAATGAATATTTTGCAGAATTCCTGGAGATTATAAGTTAAAGAATTGACAAAACTTTTTAGGTTTCCGGAAGAAATACAAAACTTTCAAAAATTGCAGAAAATTTTAACCTGACGCCGTCAGGTGTTATGCCTGACGCCGTCAGAATGATCTGACAGAATTCTCATGTTAAGTTTCCGGGAAAAATTCTGGAAAAACTAGATCTTACTTCCTGGAATTCCTGCAAAAATTCATTATGACTCGATACAAGCATTTGACTCAAACAAATACTAATATGTATGTTAATTTCATTGTTATGATTCATGTTCATTCGTTCTTTATAAACCGATTTAGATTTCCCTTACACTTAGCTTTTGCAAAATACCTTTATATATAGTTAAGACGAAGTTAAAAACAAAATAAAGCATTTTCACATTTTAGTTGAAGCATGAATCAATAATAAGAAATATAACTTACATATGGAAACAAATAAAATCAAATAAACAAACAAACAAACACAAAGCATATAAAGCTTGTAAAGCAAATAAACAACCAGGAATTACGATAAAAGAAATAAATTGTTCAAGGCCGATAGAGGCCGGATCCTACATGCATAAAAGGAATTGTTCAAGGGCCAACAGAGGCCAAATCCTAAGCTATTACAGACCAAATTGTTTTAAATCATACATCCATAATAAAATTGTTCAAATACATCACAAAACATGAGCAAATCACTGGGGAGGGGGACCATAACGGTAATCATAGCTAGGAGGGAGGTGTCCATAGTACCCGTGGGGTGGGTAGCCCTGCTCACGTCCAGGGAAAGGGTCGATTTGCAAGTGAGGGTCCAACTGATCACGTGTGGATAGGTGCTGCATCTGTCGAATCGTGTGATCATACATCCAGTCAAACCTGTCATCGACCCTGGCTCTCCAGGTGTCAACCTGACCCATCCAGGCTCCCTGATGAGCCTGCCAGTCCCCCTAACTCATGTACCGGTAATAGTCAGCGGTACCGGCCTCATAACCCCCGTACTGCTGGTGTGGTGCACCCTCCTCATCATCATCATCATCATCGTCACCACCAACTGCAGCCTGTGCAGGTGCCCACCAAGCAAACTGACCCCTAGCCAACTCCATAATCACCTGCATCTGCTTCAGGGATCTGACCCTGACCACCCTACATACCCCTGACAAGCTCAGATAGTCCCTAATCTCGGGTGTCAGGACCCTGTATGACCTAGCCAACTTGGTGATGAACATCCCCCCATAGATCTTGTCGTTGGCCCTCTCCCCAACTGCACCCTGAAGATAACTAGCTACCCAAAAGGGGATGTTGAAGTAAGCTTCCCCAGAGTAGATCGTGTATAGGAAGAATAGCTCCAAAAGGGTGATCCTATGTTGGGAGCTGTACCTCCCAGACAGGGTGTACGAGATACACCGGTGAGCCAGCCTAACCCTGCGGTCCCTAATGGCAGAGGCCATAGTAGTCCCAGAAGCATATACCCCTGCTCCAATAGTAGGCCAAAACACTGCCCAACTCATGTCATCCCTAACAGTCATCCCCTGACTTAGTCTGGCCATAAATCCCCCCTGGGTGGCCTCGTGCTGGCTATAGAGCCCCAATCTCCAACCAAGCTCAACAATAGAACACGAACGGTTCTCCCCTCCTAACCTAAAATAGACCGACGTGGCCCCTGCGTCATTCCTAGCAGCCCCAACATCCAAATAAAAAGTAGCCAAGAACTCCCGCACAAGCTCATCATACACCTGCTCACGTAGCCTAAACAAACTCAACCATTGCGGACCCGTGAAGTCATCGGTCCATATGCTATCAATAAAAGCCTGCTCAAGACCACTGTTGGCCAAGAAGTCCCAGTCAATAATCGCACCATGGTCAATGTCATGGTTGCGCAGCTCATGGTACCTAGCGGTTGCCTCATTCCCTTCAAAAACACCCCAACTCCTAACTACATCCGCCAAACTAACTTGGGGAGCCCTAGACGACCCACCCCTGTGACTCCTAGATCTCTTACTCATATCCTGTAACAAAGCAAGAAGAACACGGGAGGTTAAGAATACGATTGAAAGCATCGTTGGGACATCAGACTGTTCTGACGCCGTCACGCCTACGGGCTGACGCCGTCAGACCTATGCAGAATTTGAAATTGAGATTACGAGGGAAAGTTCAAGCACGAAACTTGTACATCCTTGTCCCAAACACCCCTTATGACAGCAAAATGGCCAATAAGCCAAAGGGTGGTGGCCGAATCCGCAATCCCCTAACGCAATACTAAACCAAATTGAAGTTTTAACTAATTGATGCCTTAATCCTTGCTAACATTACATCAACTACAAGGCATTACTAAGTTTCCAACCTCAATTCGATCCTAGGGTTTCGCATTTTGGGGATATCCAAAATTGATGGATCGAATAGATAATTAGCATAGGAAAGATGAGGAAAAGATACTTACCACGTGGAAGATGATGACGAAATGGCACGAATTGGGGCTTGGAGATTCGTAGGTGAAAGGTGGGGTGGATAATATTTGTGGGGTTTGTGAAGAAAGTGATGGGTTGGGAGTTATAAAAGCTGGGTGGACGAGCTGACGCCGTCAGGTATTAGGGCTGACGCCGTCAGGTGTACTCGGCCAAACAACTTTTCAAAAATTACTATTTAGCCCTTGTCCTTTTCAAAAGTTGTTTTGTGGCATTGTAACTTCGACGAAAGACATGCTCCTTAGTTAGCAAATTCCTCCTAGGTCAAAGGTCATGTTACAATCGTTGGGTGTGATTTTAACTTCCCCAGGATCGGTTGTGGACTTATTTAATTCCCATTCTCTATCGTGGCAAATATTTATCGAGTGAGGTGAACTTTCCGAGTAAATTTTTGAACTGAGGGTATGTCTGAACTGGGTGTCCTTTCCTCCTGGCTTAAAACCGAATGACCGTTTCCTGGTTTTCTGAAAGTCAGGTAGCGTAACTGTAATGCTTCCTACGAAGATGCTGTGAACCTGAGAGCTCTTTTCTCTACAGGGAGGTTCACAAAGATGGAAGGATTGTAGGGGTGGAGTCTCGGGAATAGGAAGTTCATCACTCACCGCACTACATGGTTCATTTGGAACCGGGAGTTCAAAGATCTTTTCAATCTTCTTATGTGATGCCTCTTCCTTAATTTTCTCCTTTATTTTGGAGATAAACTTTTCTGCTAGTTCCATGAAAACATCCTCGGTATCCTTCAACTGAGCTTCCAGCCGTTGGAGTTGCTTTTCTTGATTATTCATGAAAGTTAGCATTATCCCTTCGAACTCATCTTGTCGTGAGAGGTGAGGGGGCGCATGTTTACAATTTGTGTTCACATCCTCATATCCTTCAACAAAAGATGCCTCAGCTCTCATAAGCACCTCGACCTGTTTTTTTTATATTATCAAATAATTGATCTTGGTTCGTGCTTATGTAATTCAAGACCCCTTCTTCCGAGAATGTTGAGTCCGCCCATTCTTCTTCTTCGTACTGGGCTAAGTCCTCAATGACTTCCCAGCATTTGTCGACGCTGAGTCTGCTCAGTCTTCCCTTGGTAGCGTAATCTATGGCTCTTTTGGTGTGATGATTTGCGCCATCATAGAACCGTTGGTTCTGCAACCAGGGGTCCAGGCCATGGTGAGGGACTTTCTGGAGTAAGTCCTTGAATCGAGTCCATGCCTCGTAGAGGGTTTCGCCTTGGCGTTGTTGGAACGCCAAGATGTCATTCCTTAGCTTGGTAGTTCTCCCCGGCGGGAAAAATTGAGCAAGGAAACGAGTTGTGAGATCATCCCAAGAGGTGATGGATCATGCGGGAAGTCGCTCAAGCCATTGACTAACTTGGTCTCGTAGAGAGAATTGGAAGAGACGCAATCGAGTCGTCTCTCGAGTGGCAACATCAAGGTCTATGGAGTCTACTATTTTGAGGAAATCCTTGAGATGTTGATTTGGATCTTCGGAACGAAGTCCATGGAATGCGCATCCGCTTTGCACCAACCGGATGGTGTCGGATCGCAAGGGAGTGACATTGGCTCCTTGAGTGAGCTCAATGGTGTTGCGATAGCCAAGGTGGCTAGGTCGGGAATACTCTCCTAAGGTACGGGGTCTAGGAGGTTGGTTTGGTTGTGGTGGGTGGTTTGGTTGAGGTAGGTTGTTGGGATCAAGGATGTTACCACCTTCCATGATGGCGGATGGTAAGGGTTACGAAGAAAATAGATAGACTAAAGAAATCCTAGAAAAATAAAATAAAAATCTCACTAAAAAGGAATCTAGTGAGTAGACCTAATAAAATAAAAATTCTACCTAAACAATAACTATTCCCCGGCAGCGGCGCCAAAAACTTGATATGTGGTTTTGTGACCTTACAACAGGTTTTACCTCTCGCGGGATCTCAAGAGGCTTACAACCCCACCAGGCAGTGTACTTGACCGAAGTAGTAGTACGGGGGATTGATCGTTCTCTAACAGGGAATAGTGTTCGTTAGGATAGAAAAACTACTCTAATAGGTCTAGGGGTGAAGGAAGATTCGTTTTGTATTTTTATATTTTTATGAAAGCAAATAAAATCTCGGTTTTGAAGGAGTGGGCGGAATTAGTTGCTAGTCAACTAACCCAAAATTACTAAAATTGCAATTAAAATAAAATATCTAAACTATTGTGGTTGTGAAAACAATATGGAGAAAAGTGTGTTTACTTAGACTTCATTACTCCCTAACTATCTTTTACCGGTTAATTGATATGTATGTTACTTGTGTGGATGAAGGGTGTATTCCTAATAACTCATGGAGACACGTGCACCTCATGCGTCCGATCTAGGATCGTAACATGCACCTCACGCGCGACCAACTTTAGTCTTAACACTAGAACTCATAATCCATAAATCTTCAACATACATCCTTATTCTTTCTTTTCTTTTTCTTTTTCTTTTCTTGATACTTTTTTCACTTTTTTTTTCTTTCTTTTTCTTGCCTTAGTAACTTCTCAACTCCGAACCTTCACGGTTTCAGTCCAAGACCTACCGCCAACTGCTAGGGTTGGAATCTAGGATCCAAGGCCCGATCTCAATCCGACGTCTTGAAGCACCTTAGCTTATACATAACAATGGGCTTTTGGGTAGCTCCGAAACCTCATGCGTACTACGCTTATTCAATGATATACAATACAACTTCAACTAGCGTGTATCCATGATGTGTACCCAATTTCCCAAGCAAAGATTCTCTTAAGAAGATAAAGAACTACTCATCGGCTAAACCTAACATCTTTAATTATTTTGCACAGATATGGGGTGAAGCAATTTGGTGGGAACAAAAAGTCATGAGTACCTTCGATGAGCTTTAAAGAGATCCAACTACTCTATGCTTAGCATCTAACTTCTAAAGAAACTCAATCATTTCACGTTCTCCGCAAATTTAAAATCTCAAATAATGAGATCCGCGGATAATTAGCCGATAATTTTAAGCCATGCATATATAAAGTAAAGTACGGGAGCCGACAAAAGAGTAACTCCTTGTGTACAAGACTAGCAAAAGCTTTTGTGATCATCATTGGTTAAGGGAACAAGCTAGGGCTCAACACGCCCGGATCAAGTCAAAATTTTTATTCTCGCTCTTACCTAGTAGGAAAGTCAAACGCGGTGTCAAAACTTTTATTCTATTTTTGCATAATTTTTATATTTTTCTCATTTTTTTCTTTGAAATTTTTCAATTTTTTTGGATTTTTGAGGAAAAACGGGGTTGCGTAAGTAAACGACAAAGATGAAAGTGCTAGGTCAATCAAATCGAAGATTCACCCCCCCCCCCCCAGACTAAAGATAAACATTGTCCTCAATGTTTTCAAGGTAATGGTAATCCTAACAATAAATCTAAGGCCGTTTATTAAGTATGCCAAAGATACCATTAGTCGATAAGATTTGGATATAGGATTTCCAAGCAGCATCAATACATGGGACTCGAGTGGAGATGCAACGAACCACGAGCACGAGAGTCATCATGAAATGGGGAAATCCTGCACAAACACAAACAACCAAGCAAACACAAGATTGGAAGAGGTCGCCCTCCTCGCGTTACTTATTAGATAATAAAATAAAAATGATAAGCATGGGGTGCCTCCCACGAAGCGCTTGTTTAGTAACGAGTCGTGTAGCTTAGACTCACCCTGAATTTACTTGTCCTTGGGGGAGCAAATGAAACACACGGCTTGAAAAGCGACGATGCCAGGATCAAAAACAACATCCTCACTCGCGGATGAGTGGGAAGGTGAAGAAATGATGGGATAAGTGAAGAATGGGTGAAAAACACGAATGGTGTAAGCAAAATCATAAGTCTCGTCCACCCCTCCATCAATAACTTCATTCAAACCGGATCCTAGCTCAACGTCGGGTGGTTCTGCTGGTGGACGAGAATCAAAAGGGTTTGAATTGAAATTGGAATTCAAGGTATCATCATCAATAAGCACATTTTTCTCGTCATTCTCAATACCCGGCGGTATCAAGTCATCCGTAGCAAGAAATCGATCACGAGACGGATTATCGGTAATAGGTAAAGGATTGATTTCAAATTGAAAGCACTCATAATCCGGAAGAGATAAATCAGCATGAATAATGGGACTGCCACTACTCTTCTCTTCAAATCGAAAAGTTTCAAGCTCGGGTAGAAAATCACTATCCTTAACGGGGATAGGAGAAGAAGTCGGATGGTTATTCAATGCCTCGATCTTAGAGAGGAGAAGATAAACGTTAGATAATTTCTCACGAAGAGCTTCATCTTGAATTTCATTGTCGTCTTCTTCATCAACATATTCGATGTCCCCACAAGATAAGGAATCATCAGAATCAAAATCGGAGAGCATCTCATCATCGTTCTTCGGAGGGAGAGGAGATAATGGTTCATCATTTAATAAATTTTCAAGAAAACGAATATCTCCCTCCGGATCAAAGTTAACATCATCAACCGGCTTATCATTCGTATCGACAACATTATCAAGACGATCATTTTCAACAATCTCAAAATCACCGTTAGGAGTTTCCCCGGACTCACTTTGGATTGGGACAAGGTTCTCAACACTAGACTTATTGAATTCGTCCGATTCCGTTGCCGGAATAGTGTTAAGAAGCTCGTCCCCCATTGTTAGAGAGTCCTCGGGCTCTACGGGAGGAAAAAGAGGTAAATCACAATTTTCGGCCGTATCAAAAGTATACTTTTCAAAATCGGGTAAAGACTCCTTGAGCTCGGGCTCCAAAGGATCTGACGGCTCAGAAATATCGGAAACAAGTGTCGAAGAACATTTTGGAGAAGCCGGAGGTGGGACAAGTGGTGTGCTCTGAGAGCTAGCGGTTTCCACCACTTCCGTTGTAGTCTCTGGTTCGTGTTCTTGAGGAATGTGAAGTTTAGGTAAGTCATTCTTTTCAGAAATTGATTTAAGCCCAACACGTAAACTTGACGAACTCGTAACCTTAAATCGAGAAAAAGTAGGATCAATTCTTGACGGTTTAGGAGGAACAACTGATTCTTGAACAACTGAAGGTTGGACGTATTTAGCACTTCCATTATCAAGGGAAAGTACTGGGTCCTTGGTCACCTCGGTTTCTCGTTCCATTTCCATCACCGGAGAAGAGGCAGGAGTTAAGGGTTCACCATAAATAATACGAGCATTCGCAAGCTCTAAAGCATATTCAAGTTTGGCGAAATTGTCGTCGAGAGGTTCGAGAGATTGCAAAGAAAAATTTTCAACATTTAAGGGTTCACAAGATGGAGTGGGATTGCCACTCGAAGCGTTGATTTCGTTTTCTTCTTTCAAAGTCTCGTCTGCTCCGCTCTCTTCAGAATTTTCCTTTTCATTGTTTCTTCGAAGAGTTAACTCTTGATACTCCTTCATTGGACTGAAAAGTGATTCTCTTTCTTCTTTCAATTTTGGACTCGGCTCAAATTGAATATTTTCAACAGGTTGCTCAAAATCCTGAGTATTTTGGATAGAGAAGTTATTGACATACGGTTCTTGCTCATAAAGGTTTTGAGGAGGGAAGTAAGAATCATTTTGAGGATAATTGGAAAAGTTTGAATTGAAATTTTGAGAATATGAATTTTCATCTTCAAAAGCACAAAACCAACAATATCCATTAAAAAGACTTCTACCACACCTCATGCAAGTACACCATTGACAATAATTCGAAGTCGGATCCAAACAGTTTCCACATCCATTACAAAAAGGTTGATCGAACGAAGATAAGTAAGGCTGAGGTGGGTAGTGAGAAAAGTTGTTGAATGTATTCGGGTTTTCATCATAAGTGTAAGGATTACAATTCGAACAAGATCCATTCTGCAGATCATTACCACACCTTTCGCATATGCCATAACGAGCATATAATGATTCCATTAGAATTAAACAAAAGTGGATAAGGAGATTATTTTTAGGTTTTTATGTTTGAAAAACGAAAAGTGAAATAAAAATGAAAATCAATTTTTTTTTTGAAAAGTAAAATCTTTTTTGGATTTTTTTTTTATTTTAGAAAAGTGGAAGTCAAAAGTGAAAACAAATTTGAAGAGAAAATATTTTTGTGTTTTTATATTTTGAAAATATTTACAAAAGCGTTAACTTCTCGAAAGAAGGGTCTTCAAAACACATTACTCAAACGATCGAACGACTAAATCTTATCAACCGCTCCCCGGCAGCGGCGCCATTTTGATTTGATGCGTTTTTCAAGCGGTGAAGCTTGTAAACCAGAGTCGTAGTCCCAACGAGGGTTGAACTGATCTCGTCACTCAAGACCGTGAGCTATGTGTGGTGAATAGGTTTAAAAGATGTTTTGGTTCTGTTTATACTACAACGACAAATTAAAATACCGTTTAAGTAAATGAAAAGCGGTAAAACGACATGAAATAAGAAAACAAGTAAAGCTGCATGTAATAAAGCAACTAAAGAAAGCGGTACTTAAAGTGCGATAAGTAATGAAAACGGTAAATGAATTTAAAAGACAATGTGTTTGCAAAGCGACGCGAATAAGTTCATTAAGCTTGAGGTAAAAGTTTGTGACGAGTAATTTTCCTTTCTCGAGATTAGTTGTCAATTAATCTTTTGAAGAGATAATAACTCGAGATGAGTGAATTAATCGTCCAAAGGTTTTGTCTTTGAATAATTAAATCACACGTCTAAGTAATCTTTCGATTATTTATCTCAAACGTTTAACTCTCTCACTTAACTCACAAACTCGAGTTACTAAGCAAACACGTTTAAAAACTACTCACGATTCATGTTAAAGAACGTAAAGCGATAAAGTAATTAAAAGACTTGTAAATCATTAAATGTTAATAAAAGTTTAAAACTAAAAACGAAAATACATAAGACTTTTATAAGAAAACGACACTAAAAAGATTTAAGAAAAATTCGACAGCATAACGTTTAGAATTAAGTAAAGTAAAACCTCACTCGAAAAGACGATGAGGTGAAACAAAAGCCTAGCTCGGCTTGTAAAAGAAAAGAAACTAGAAAAGATCTTGAAACAAACCATACTCGCAATTTACCTAAGTCCATACTCGCTAGTGTTGGAATCTCATACTCGCTAATATTTGAATCTCATACTCGCTAGTGAAGATCTCTTACTCGCTAACCTAAGAACCAACTCATACTCGCTAGCCTAAGTGATACTCGCTAACTAGAAGTTCATACTCGCTAAGAACTTGATTACCATACTCGCTAGATTGAACAACCCATACTCGCTAGAAATCAAAAATCCATACTCGCAAAACCTTTTACAACTCGCTAAACCCTAAATCTATAAAAACCAAACTCGCTAAAATCATAGAAAAACAGATTAAGGATGATTTTTACGTGACCACAAGATTGAAAACTTATAAAAACTAAATAACTCTTATAAAAAAACTTTTATAAAATCTAGTTTATGAAAACAAAGAAGCTTATATAAGCTAGCGACCACAAAATAAGCTCAATCCCATTAATTTTTCATCTTATTCGAATTAGAAAAACATGCAAAGGTGGTAAGAATTAATAAAAGCTTGTATAAAAGATTGATAATAACAAGATTAAACTCAAAACATGTAAAGATAAAAAATAAATCTAGAGAGAGAGTAGAGAGAGAAAACTAAATAAAAGCTTAACAAAACTTCATTAACAAAAATAAAATCTACACTACTCCTAAATCTAACCTAAAGACTAACCAACCTTCACAATGAGGCTTAAGCTTCTATTTATAGGTCAAGAGCTTGCACATGTTTGGCGATGTTGCACGTTTAGCCCTTGAACCTTTACAATTCATGATATTGCACTAAAACTATGTTACAAACTACTAAACGTTCTTAAACATTAAACGTAACACTAATGTAATCTTGAGGACTCGAGTTGACGTTTCTTCCAAAGGTCTTCAAAAGATTTAAAAGCGACATCTTGCTCAAATGTGGAGGACAAGTGTCTCATGAATTTTTCTTCGAGCCTTTAAGGAATACATTTGTCTTGGGCTTTTCTTAAGTAGATATCATCTTTGACTCGGCTCTTTGACACTTTTCCACATCTCGTGCTCGTTTTAGGCTTTTTGGTTGATTTTCATGCCATTTATGCAATATCCTTTCCTGCACGATCACAAACACAAAAACACGATATCTTTGGCGTTTAACGTTAGTTTTTGGTCTTTTTAACACTTAAACTAAGGTCAAAAGTATGTGTAAAATAGCACATACCAAAATCCCCCAGACTAAGGTATTGCGTGTCCTCACGCAATGTAATCACGTCACGCTTTAAAGATAAATAATTTCACACCTCTCTTTACTAACTTTGAAAAGTAGCAAAACGTTCAAAAGAGATACGAAATCATTTATTCCCTAAAACGCCCCGGTTTTCCATTTTTTTCCATATGCTACTTTATTCTACTCACTTTAGCTTATGACGGTGTGCTTGACTTTCATTATCTTTCAATAACGATTAAGGGTCATAGAGTAAGAACACGATTCATAGAAAAGTGACCGATTGGATAAAATTCATCGTCCCTGATTTTTCACAAGCCCCCAAACTAAGCGTAAAAACGGATCATTGTTTAATTACAAGTTAGATGCCAACGCTACTCATGGAAGTTACTCGTGTACCGCTTGCTCCCATTTTCCTATTTTTGTATCTCATTATTTTATTTTTGTGAGAGAAATGAATTTCTTCATAAGCATCTCGTTTCATAGTTTTTAGTCCGATAAAGATACCAAATTCATACGCTAAGTAGTTATCGATCTTCTCTTAAGAAGGTTTGCAAGAGAAATGTGGTCCACATCAAGGATATTGGATACATACAAAGACTTTGGAATACATCAAAAATAGACATAAGTTGGCGAGTACATTTCACGTGCACCTCATGCGTCCGATCTAGGATCGTAACATGCACCTCACGCGCGACCAACTTTAGTCTTAACACTAGAACTCATGATCCATAAATCTTCAACATACATCCTTATTCTTTCTTTTCTTTTTCTTTTTTTTTTCTTGATACTTTTTTTTTTCTTTCTTTTTCTTGCCTTAGTAACTTCTCAACTCCGAACCTTCACGGTTTCAGTCCAAGACCTACCGCCAACTGCTAGGGTTGGAATCTAGGATCCAAGGTCCGATCTCAATCCGAAGTCTTAAAGCACCTTAGCTCATACATAACAACGGGCTTTTGGGTAGCTCCGAAACCACATGCGTACTACGCTTATTCAACGATATACAATACAACTCAATTGACGTGTATCCATGATGTGTACCCAATTTCCCAAGCAAAGATTCTCTTAAGAAGATAAAGAACTACTCATCGGCTAAACCTAACATCTTTAATTAGCACACAAGATATGGGGTGAAACAAGCTGATGGGAACGAAAGGCCACAAGTACCTTCGATGAGCTTTAAAGAGAACCACTACTCCACGTATGGTAACTAACTTCTAAATAAACACTATCATATCTCATTCTCCGCATTTTGAAAATCTCAAATAATGAGATCCGCGGATACTTAGCCGATAATTTTAAGCCATGCATATATAAAGTAAAGTACGGGAGCCGACAAAAGAGTAGCTCCTTGTGTACAAAACTAGCAAAAGCTTTTATGATCATCTTTGGTTAAGGGAACATGCTAGGGCTCAACACGCCCGGATCAAGTCAAAATTTTTATTCCCACTCTTACCTAGTAGGAAAGTCAAACTCGGTGTCAAAACTTTTATTCTATTTTTGTATTTTTATATTTTTCTCATTTTTTTTTGCTTTTTGCTTTGAAAATTTTCAAAATTTTTCAATTTTTTTGGATTTTTGAGGAAAACGGGGTTGCGTAAGTAAACGACAAAGATGAAAGTGCTAGGTCAATCAAATCGAAGATTCACCCCCCCAGACTAAAGATAAACATTGTCCTCAATGTTTTCAAGGTAAGGGTAATCCTAATAATAAATCTAAGGCCGTTTATTAAGTATGCCAAAGATACCATTAGTCGATAAGATTTGGATATAGGATTTCCAAGCAAGCAGCAAGACATGGGACTCGAGTGGAGATGAGACGATCCACGAGCACGAGAGTCATCATGAATTGGAGAAATCCTGCACAAACACAAACAACCAAGCAAACACAAGATTGGAAGAGGTCGCCCTCCTCGCGTTACTTATTAGATAATAAAATAAAAAGGATAAGCATGGGGTGCCTCCCACGAAGCGCTTGTTTAGTAATGAGTCGTGTAGCTTAGACTCGCCCCGAATTTAATTGTCCTTGGGGGAGCAAATGAAACGAACATCCGGCAAATAATGTAGAATACCGGGGTCAAAAACAACATCCTCACTCGCGGATGAGTGGGAAGGTGAAGAAACGATGGGATAAGTGAAGAATGGGTGAAAAACACGAATGGTGAAAGCAAAGTCATAAGTCTCGTCCACCCCTCCATCAATAACTTCATTCAAACCGGATCCTAGCTCAACATCGGGTGGTTCCGCAGGTGGACGAGAATCAAAAGGGTTTGAATTAAAATTAGAATTCAAAGTATCATCATCAATAAGCACATTTTTCTCGTCATTCTCAATACCCGGCGGTATCAAGTCATCCGTAGCAAGAAATCGATCACGAGACAGATTATCGGTAATAGGTAAAGGATTGATTTCAAATTGAAAGCACTCATAATCCGGAAGAGATAAATCAGCATGAATAATGGGACTGCCACTACTCTTCTCTTCAAATCAAAAAGTTTCAAGCTCGGGTAGAAAATCACTATCCACAACGGGGATAGGAGAAGAAGTCGGATGGTTGTTCAATGCCTCGATCTTAGCAAGGAGAAGATAAACGTTAGATAATTTCTCACGAAGAGCTTCATCTTGGATTTCATTGTCGTCTTCTTCATCAACATATTCTATGTCTCCACAAGATATGGAATCATCAGAATCAAAATCGGAGAGCATCTCATCATCATTCTTCTCAAAGCACACATCATCAGCCAGCTTATCATTCGTGTCAACAATATATTCAAGACGATCACTTTTAACAATCTCAAAATCACCATTAGAAGTTTCCCCGGACTCACTTTGGATTGGAACAAGGTTCTCAACACTAGACTT